>CM030903.1:21410502-21696648 GCA_018136845.1 Heterotis niloticus
GACAAGCTGGAACTACAATAAAAGCCAGACTTCAGCAAGCGACCAACGCCAAGGACAATGCGATATCACAGAAGTGCGGCGGAAAAATGAAAGTCAACCGACTAAAGCGGTTAATTCACGTTCGCCGCCACGAATAACTGGAAGCGGGCCGGGCTGCGTGTGATGTGGTGTGTCGGGAGATGTGGAGTCACGAGAGTAATGGGCAGAGGGGGAGACCGGCACCCTCGCTGCTGTCTTCCGTGGAGGCTGCCGAGTCCTAGCAACAGAGGCACCCGGGGAGCACAGGAACACATGTGCTCAGCAGATTGGAACAGCAGCTGGGCTGGGAGTAGATCCAGCGACCAGCACTTGGCCATGCCTAGCTTAAGGGTACATAATTACATGGATAGCGGACAGGGAACCCAGTGTCTTCATCAGGGTCGCGTGGCCCTTGGGGTGGCTCACGGAAGGGGGGGGTTGTGAGATGGCATTTGACAAGATGAATCCGTTGGTACGTGCCCCCCCCGCCCCGCTTTGCTCCGGATGTATCTCGGATGAGGCGAGAGAGGAATTCAATAAAACCTGATGGGACGGCTTCACCCCCCCCCCCCTCGCCATTTGGAATCTATTAGGTCGCTGTAGAATACGTCTCTCCCTGTGAAGGAGTTCCGTTACTGCTATAAACAAAAGATAATAAGCTAACAAAGTGTTGAGGAAGCCAGATTAATCAAACAGGACTTCATCTTTAATCTCTTTCCCAGATCCAGTTTCTTCCACTCCAGGTGCATTCAAGAATATTCCCATCCTTTATCTGAAAACATACTTTTTTGATTAATACCCTTCATTAAACCATACTTAAGTATAAATCTGCTCTGCAGACTCGGCTTGACGAAACCACTGCGAACCTCAAAAATGTTGGACTGCAGGTCCACCGGTTCCTCGGTCTCGAAGTTTACGCAGCTGACGCTGACAAAGAGTTGATCCAGACAAATGCTGTGAGCTTCAAGTGTTAAAATAATGATTCAGGAGCATTTGGAGAGCCTCTGCCTACACTAGAGGGTTTATCAACAAAGAGGGATGCAATAAACCAAAATGCTTTAATCCTGGAAAAAGGAATTCAATATGCCCAGGAACCATGTGGTTTTCATTAAGAGAGAAGCGGTAATCCATCTTCTCACTAGGGGATCAAGCACGGGAGACGGAGCCCGCATGCTGTGATGTCATAATGCCGGAAGGGATCACCGTAGCCCAGGTGACACACCATTTCAGCCACACTTTCATGTGTACACTCCTGGCCTCCTTCTAACAGGAGTCCTTCACCCTGGTCTCTTCATGCACTCTCCAGTTAAAACAAGGGATCTCCAGATGTGGCGACTGCTAACGCGGTAAAACCCCAATGCTCCGGCAATCTCACAACCCATAGGATGCCGTCTACCATAGACGTGTCACGTGTCCATCACACAAGCCGCACCAGACCCACACTCAACCGGCCTCCATGACCAAGGGGGTGAGCAGTTTGCATACTGGAAGTAGGACCTTGCAGCCCAAGTAAGCCCAACTTCCACTACTCAAATGCTATGGCAAAACAACACAAACATGTAAATCAAGACCATGGCACCATTCAAGGCCAAAATTTTGGACTTCAGGTTTCCCACGGAGGATGATCTTCGAAGGGAATAACCTTGTGGTTTATGCTATGGGTCTCTCCTTGGCCAGAGGTCAGGCCACAAAGAGAGGATTTTTCCAGAAAAGGCTTCTTAAAAATCTCATAGTCTTTAAATGATCAAATATCCTTGTTTTTAACAGTAAAGTAAAAACATTTTGGGCTTGGCTGTTCCTTTGCTGGTACTGTACAAATGCAATGTAGAAAACCTTTCTGAATATCATATATTGCTATAACTGCCTGTCCATAAAACATCTACACATTATTTGAAGGCCTGATAAACTGCAGCTATTGCACAGGTGTCATTCCAGCATGCAGTAATTACTGGTTTTTTGATTTATTCCAATGGACGGAAAGCTATTTGCTTAAACCGCAAGTTTATATCTGGTCGTTCAAACAAGGAAAGAAGAAACATTTTATGGCTCCTGCTTGCATAGGATAGGCCGGCTACACCACGGTAAGACAGCCAGACTCTGCCGTTGTGTTTTTTTCTCAAAATCATGATCACCCGCAGTCCACAGATCCCTTCCTAACCTCTGCCAGTGGACCTATGGGATAATATGAGTGCCAGGTTAGCTTGGACCTTCGGATAGGCTTACATTTATGGGCGATTCCTTACAAGTGAGTACCTCGCAAAAGCAATAGCTATAATTCACCGTTTCCCACCTGACATCTCCCAGAGACCTCATATAAGATTTACCAAAACTCCTGCAGTGCCAACTAGAACTCTTTCATAAACTCATTGGAATGGGCTTCAATACATTTACTAAACCAAAAGCTGACACCCACCGTTCTCCTCATTATCTAAGTTTTGATTTACTTTTGAGCGTTTGCCTACATTATTTGTTTAGGTTACAGGCATTGTGACGGAGCAGTTGCTCCACACATGGATAAAATCCTACAATTTTAATATCTATAGTTTATGAATGTGAAACATACGTGAATATGTACAGTATGTAAACCCACTGCTGTCACATGACAAATTTATTTTAAATGAGCAACAAACAGTTGCCTTACCTGGAGTGAAATGGAGGCTGAGGGTCAGGTGGCAAAGGAGGGATGATGGGAAATGTAGTGTATAAATAGCCAAGGTGGCAGCAATTTGAGAATGCACAGTACAAGTGCATACTGTTTTGAATGCATTTAAACACTGTGAGATGCGTTGTGATACATGAATTAATAACATGTTGTATTTTAAATAAATGATGTTTATTGTGTTGCACTTTTAAAAGGAACTTTTTTGTTTTGTTTTTTGTTTGTTCATTTAAACAGTAAGTGGGGTGGTTTAGGGTGTTGCCTAGGGTGTGAAGTTGCTCACTCTGAGAGAAAGGAGTGTGCATGATGGATGAAAGGAGGCAAATGAGCATTTTTGTCATGACTGTTGGTTTTCTAGCAGAAGTTTGATGTAAATAGTTTTAATTGAAACCTTTGCACTTCTAAGTAGAACACTGTTCCTCAAGGAAAATAAAGCTCCTGTGGATCCACAGTAACCTCAAGTTCACCTTGGCCAGCTGGGTCACAGGTATACCAGTTCCTTTGTAGCTAACGCAACCGTTCAAGCACAACAAAGATTTGTATGTTTGACCGATCCTGAGCCTTAAACCTGTTACAACCGCAGCCATGCTAATAAAATCTTTATGTGGGAGCTACAAAGCAGGTGATTTGAAATTCTGATGTAATCGAATATATAAATACCAAAATAAACAGGCACTGCTGCCGTTGCATAGCAAACAAAAAAAAAAGTCATTCCCAGAAATTATGACCACAGATTTCAACATGCTGTGGAAAAAACTTCCGACCAGCTGTAGAACATAATCCAACAAGCAAATTATACATTGCTAGAAGAAGCTGGCTTTTGCTAAGAACTGGTGACTGAAAGGATGTTAACTGCAGCCCTAGACAACTCCATGAACCAAGGCACATCTGCTTGAGCACGAGACACTTTTGTCTCCTTACTGATTCTCTCTGGATGATGAATGGGAGCACTGGCCGGTATACAATTGTTTTTTCGTTGTGATTATTTAGCACATTCTTCACCCAGTGACCTCCACTGTGAGCAGAACTATGCTCTTCCTCTTTTCCCATAATATCTTGCTTCTTCTCACTGAAGGTCATGGTCGTGTCTTCTAAACTACTTCAATCATGTAGATTGTGGTTTATTTTAAGATGACTAGATGGGCATGAGGGTGCCGTGTGGCGGAAAACTGCGCCAGCTATCTTCTCACAGAGTTCGTATGGACCTTGTAAACTTCAAAAAAACAATAACAATGTATAGAGATCCTCAAGGTCTCCTTGGTATTGTTTTCTGGGTTCTCATACTAGTTGGAGAGAACAAAGAAAACTCTTTAGGCTCAGCCTGAAGCGAGTCCTCCAGCAGATGTTCACAGCTGATGGATATTGGATCCAATCAGGCCAGAACCCTGAAGAGATACACTAAGTACTATGAAATTATCATACTTTGGACACATTATTCAAAGACTAGAGTTTTCTGAAAAGACCTAGTTTTGGGGAAGTTCAAAGAAAAAAAGAGAACAACAAGCGACCAGATGGACGGACTCAGTCACAGAATCAATGGAGCCCTATCTGTACCATGGACCCAAGTGGAGGACCAACCCTTCTGAAGACACCAAGAATCAAAATCGACTTGACGCCATTTAAAAACAAGATGTTCGGCACTGAAAAAAAAAAAAAGGTTTACTTCTTACCACAAGTTACTTTTTGCAAGAACTATAATGCATGAACGTTTTTGCATGTCTGTGGTTTGAATTAGGCTAAACGTGTATAGCAGATAAGAAAAGGTGATGGGTGGAGCAGGTGGATGAGCCTCTATTACTCAGAGGATCTATTTGCAGGCCTGGTTTCCTGTGAACCGAATACAGTTTCCTGGTTAGGGAAGTTATACACAATATATATCATTCGGAAGAAAGACCCTTAGGGACAAATCAATACTATTTTACTTTTCTCTCATTCTCCCACCTCGCCGTGTGTCTGAATTTGTGCTGTGAGAGTAATCAATAAGAGTTTGTGTCACAGCCAACCCAAGAAAAACTGGCAAGACTTTTCGTTTTTTCATTTTCTTTTCTTTTCTTTCAGGTATATTCACATTCAGCAAACCGGTTTCACCTCTAAATTAAACCGAGAAAGGATCTTTGCGAAGAGTAGCTCAACAGCATTTTTACAGCAGATGAAATATGTCAGCAAGGACATGTTTAACTCTCCCAAAAAGTAATGAAATAGTAAAAAAAAAAAAAACAAAAAACAGCAACTGGTGGCTGAATGGAACAGTAGAGCCTTTTCTTGTACTTCATCACTGTGGTTGGTGAGCAACCAACACGGAGGTGAAGGCACGGCCATTGAGGACTCACATGTGACGTCTGAATTGAACGTCTTAACATCTGCAACTTAATAGCTGGCTCTGTTCCCACCTTTACCCTGAATTGAATAAAGGTGAAATGTTGTGTCCTTTTGGAGAAAAGTCAAACGTGCCATTCGGAGCTGCAGCAGAGGCCCCTGCAAGAGGTTTCCACAGCAAAACAACAGCACTTCCTCTTCCAACCTCTACTGCTCCAGGTGTTCTTTTATCAACGCAAGGAGGCAAGGAGTGCAGAGAAAAGAGAAACCGATCACAGAAAATCAACACGGGCAGCACCTGCTCTGCCTGAAGTCCTTCGAGAAAGGAAGCCCACCCAGGATTTATTATCCACTAATAAAAAGCTGTCTAATTTGAAAAAAAAAGAGGAATAAACATATTTATCTCACCAAAATAAAGACAACACCTCAGCAAAGCAAGGACATCTCTTGGTTTGATTGGTTTGATTTCCTGTTATCTTCAAATATTGGCAGAAGGTTAGTGTGTATAAAATGCACATAAATAAATGCATATATTTATTTTCCATATGTTTTTTTCTTTCCACCAATGGACCGGGAGCATCTCAGGAGCAGGTTTAGCGTAAGGAGTGAACATTTTACCCATACAGGAGCATCAAGCATAGAAGAAGCTTGTAGAACTTGAGTACATCGACCATTCCGGCAGATGTTTCCAAAGGACAATGTGGAAAACTGGTGAAAATTTAATGCAGAGTGGAATTGCTGGTTCTTTCCATATATCATTCTCTTTCCACGTTCTCCTTTTATATACAAGTTGAAATAAAAAGATTAATAAAAATAAAAATTTCATTTTTTCCACCAGCTTTTCGTAGTGTTTCGTATTTATTCTTGGCAGTGTCTGCCAACGGGTACATATGTTACCTCTCAGCTTAAAATTACCTGATTCTGACCACTGCAGCTGAGGGTGGCTGACGGCACAGCAACAAAGCAACAAAGCCATTACCTCTACATTTCACAGCACACTACCGTCACCCATGGCAGAAATTACCTTTTGAAAGAGCTTGGTTGAAATTTACACACGTGGCATTTCTACTGTGCTCCCTCCTTCTTTGACTTTCCCACATATGGGATGAATATGGAATCGGATTTCTACTACACTGTATGGCCAAAAGTATGTGAACCCTCCCTTCTAATGACTGAGCTGAGTTGTATCAACAGCACCCACACAGTATACAAACACATTCTAGACAACTGTGTTTCCAGCTTTGTGGCCACAGTTTGGGGAAGAAGAAGCTCATTTTCTGCTCTAGCATGACTGTGCCATCCCCGTACACAAAGTGAGTTTCGTAAACATGTGGTTTGACCAGGTCGGTGTGGAAGAACTTGAATGGCTGCACAGAGCCCTGATCTCAAACCTACTGTACACCTCTGAGATGAATTGGAATGCCGACCCTGAGCCAGACCTTCTTGCCCAACATTGGTGCCCTACCTCCTTTATGCTCTTGTGGCCAAATGGGCAAATTTCCATTGCCACGCTCCAACCTCTGGTGGAAAACCTTCCCAGAAGAATGGGGGCTATTATAGCAGCAAAGGAGGGAACAACTCCATATAAATGCCCATGGGTTTGGAACAGGATGTTCAACAAGAAAATGTCAGTGTGATGCTCAGGTGTCAATACGCTTTTGGCCATGTTTGTTCGATTTGAATGGTACCCACAAATACCTAGAATCACAACTTGAGCTAAAGAAATTCAGGCTGGGCACCCTGGACAAACAGAGTCATTCTCTGCGACTGAATTTGCAAATAGAAAGACCCTATACCATATGTCAGACTATGAAATTATTGCTACGTAAAACCTGCTGAAAGGGCTGTCACTTCTTCAGGTTGGTCTGCTCTTGTCTCTACCTGGAGAAGGAAGAGTGTGTGCATACATTACCAGAGACACAGGTGTCCAACGTAATGAATTGTTATAGCTGCACAGATCCAAGACCTTCGAGGAGACGGTCACTTTCTACAGACACTAAACTGAAGATGATAAGTGGTCATGCATTCTTTAAGTGAGACTCACACCGAGTGGAAGGGAGGTCAGCGATCTCCTCGCTGCAGTGCACATACGTGATGTTTCAAGAGCACGACACTCACCACTTTCTCTGGTTTCTGCAATATCTAATCTTAGTATGGATCTCAGAAGAACGTCACAGAGATTGACGTACTGGCCTGTGTAATGCATGACTGCTACCGGCGGTTTCTCGTTTTTGTCTGATCACAGTCTTGACGACACATTGCGAGGGATTTGCGGGAACTTAGGAGGGAATGACAGAAAAGTAAAACTGCGCCCCAGTAATAAAGTAATAATAACATAGCAGTCCTAGAAGCTTTGCTAAGAGGCTTCGGTGATGTGGTTAGGGGTTGCCATTAGAAGTTGGGGGTTCGTTCCCACTGTGGGTCGTCCTCAGCAAAGTTACTGGGGCAAAAGCTGCCAGCAATGATCGAAACACACATCTTTGGCATTTCAGTGTTAAATTTTAGCAACAGTTTGAGAGCTGCTGCTTCCCCCACCGCCATTCCGCCAGATTCATCAGATTCTTCGGAATCGGAATTCGCTCGAAATCCATGTGACTCACGGCATCCTCATTAAATTCAGTGCTATTATTCAACCACTTTCTATGGCAAGAGTGAGTCAAGGCCAAGCCTTCAATCCATCAAGAGCACAAATGTTCTGACATCTGTTCTCATTACTTCACTGTTTTTTTAATATGAAACCAATTGATTTTTTTTTTCCCGCCTTTTTCTTACAGTGCGGTTCAAATCTCATCCCCTACCACCTGCAGGCCCATAAAACATTATTAAGTTAAACACAAAGAAGAAGTTCGTATATATATCGGCAGTACTCATGTGGTGAGCGCTTTGGGGCCAGCAACCCTTTTCCCGCGCCTTGAAGACGTGCAGCCCCTCTTCTCAGGAGATCCCAGCCAATGTGTGATGAATCTGAATGTGTAATTAAAAGCAGTCTTCCGCAGAGTTGTTCCGAAACCCTCCCCAGCATTGCTCTTCACAACCCGCCCCCTTGGGCTCTGCCAAAAAGCGTTCTGCCTGCGCCGCACTTTCCAGGACCAGGCCTTAGATTTTAATCGTGTGTCCCGTAACCCCACCCCAGAGAAGGAATGCAAGGTCTCCAGCACCGACCCTGGTCAAGTGTTATTGCAAAGGACTGCATTATCTATTGTCTGTGGCAATAAAAAAAGAAATAAAACCAAATTATGACCTTGTATTATTAATTGGCAGTTTGCCCAACTGACAGATGAGGAAGGGCAGACATGTTGGTTCCAATGAAGTGACGAGGAAGGGAGTTTGCTTTGCTTGGTTTCTCCTCAGCCCTCAAGCCCATTAACCCCAGCAAACTTTTCCTCCTTTGCCTTTCACACACGTGCACGCACGCACACACGCATCACTTTCACAGAGAAACTCAACAAAAGTTCTTTCCTTTCCGCTGCTCATAATTTACCACAGGGATGTAAGATGCCCTCTGTGATATTGTTACTGTAAATCAAAACCATTGCACCGAGCCTTCTCTAATGAAGAGAGGAGAACGTGAAGCATGCTTTGCAACTTCTTTGTTGACTATCAGCACAGAGAGTGTTTATTGTTGAAATACGCCAACTTGTTTTTTTACTTAAGGACCCCCTTCAAAGCAGAATCGAACACGATGCGATCAACAGTGCTTACTTTGGCCGTGTTGCCAGTCTGGGTTCTTTCTCCAGCACACCCCCGACCACCCCACCCTGGTATGTGTGTTTAACTATGCAAAAACCTCATTTAGGGTGAGAGGTATCTGTATTCCATATTTCAAGTGTGTGGGTTGACAAACATAGCCGTGCATAAAAAAAAAAAAAAAACTTATATTGAGCTTTATAGACATAGAGATCTGATGCCTCGGTGTTAGTTTTTTATGCTAAGCTACTTGCTTTACCTGTTTAAAGAACAGGGTATTCCTACAGGAGCAGTTCAAATACTTTACTCAAATTCTCCAGCAAGAGTATGGATCCAAACCCAGGTTCTTCACCTGCAAGTCCACAACTTTAAGCACTCTACCACCTGCTGCTCAAGGTGTTAAATAGCACAGGCTGTCTGATATTGTATTTAAGTCAGCATGGCATAGTTACTGTTTAAGTATAATTTTACCCAACTGTTTATTCCATTTAATCGATTCAAGCACCTTCTTCAAGACTTCTGTAACAGCTCCATTGTTGGGATTTGACACAGAAACCACTACTTGATCTGATGGACCACATCCAAGGAGAACACAAGCAGTTTTATTTCTCTGGTCCATCCCACACTGGGAGCAAAACACACAGGTTGAATTTCAAACTAAACAATGACACACGAGGCGTTACTCTTAATAATAATTAATGATAATAATAATGAAAATAATACACATAACTCCTAAATGTCTTCATCTATAAAGCCCAATCTCTGCCTGTTTGTTTGTTTGTTCTTTATACATAGCTTTGGTTTTCAGACTTGAAATTTGCCACACAAGTAGTCCTCACCCTAAATGAGGTTGATTAAACCCCAAAAAGACTACTTATTGCTTTGAAAATTTAAAATTCAGCCTCAGATAAGACCAGGAGAAGGAAAAGTAGTAAAGTCACACAAAGAGAGTACATCCACACACACACACACAAACATATTAAGATCAAGAAATTGAAAGGTAATAAAGTTTGGTGAAATATATTTTGTTTTGTTTTTCTTTCCATTTGACTACGGCCGGTGTGCACGTCACTTTCTGTGCCGTCCCTTGCCCGACTGCTCTGACTATACTTGCGGACTAAATAAAACTTTAAAGGCTAAATATTTTGGTGATTAAATGTAATGCGTTTCCCCCCTTGGGGCACAATATAACTGTTATATGAACTAAATGGAATCAGACTTCTGAGGAACAACAAGGCTTTGCACTCACTTTCTTGCCTAAAGGTCAGTGTTTAACAAGTACACCCCCTAGGAACCGGATTGATAGAATTCTTAAAGTTTAAACCCCAACTCAAAAATAACTGATGAGTCTTTTCTAGAAATAATAAACAAAACATATTTTATCTTAACCGGAGAGGAGCTAATCCTTGAAGCACTGTTCGCTATGACGCTTATGAGCGACATGTCTTTGCCATTAGTGGGTGCGGTTTTGCCAAGTTCTGCTCTTCAGTGGCGTGACGCTTCTCCTCTGAAGTTGCACAAAGTTTTCATATAGAAAAAGACACATATTGAAGTGTTTTGCGACATGTTTTTCTAAAACAAGCACAAAGGCTTTGAAAAAAGCCAAAGTCTCAACGAAGCGCACGGTAGTGTCAGCATGGACAGGCCGCACGTCGTCGCCTTTTGTGTCAGATGGGTGATTTCGTCCGCTTTTCCCACGCAGATATCAGGAAATAGCAGCGCTGCTGCCGCGTTCTGGGTTGCCCTTTTTTGAAGGGAAGGTCACGACTCAAAAACCGAGCCACAACAAAGAGCGATGTGGAGAAACGTGGTAAACCAGAACGTCCTAGCAAGGGAACTGGCAGCTTACGGGGATGAGGAACTCCCTCCAGAGACAAATTCGGATAATAGCAAAATTGCGAAATGCTACTTGCTGCCTAACAGCGTTACGCAATTTGCTCAAGATCAAACTCTGGTGGAACAACTGGATGTAAAGCTTCCTGGAAATGCGGTGATGCTGCGTTGTATGTAGGCGCGGTGAACGCTGCGCCCAAATTCACGGGGTTGACCTGCTGTGACTGATGTGGGGAGGTGAGCAAACATGGCGTTGCGGTGCGAAGCAAACAGCTTGAGGGACGCCCGCCGATTGCACCCCCTCCAACGGCGCCTTGGCATACCCCTCTCGCCATGACCTTCAGCTCACCCCTCCAGTCCTCCACTGTGCGCTCCAGACACCCGGATCACATTTCTCCTATAGATGGCCGGCCATTTGGCAGCCAGGGTGGGAGGAGCCTAAGTACCTCGCTTTTACCCTAGGAGGTGGCCAGACCAGGTTTTCCTCTTATACACTTATTTACTCATCTGGTGGTTCTGCCCAGCTACATTGACAGCGGGTTGTAAGAGAGCGAGGCAAACTCAAGACGGCGCGGGCGCCAGCCTTGCCAAAGGTGACGTTTTGCAGATTCCACCTCCCCCCTGCAAGAGAGATGCTATCTAGGTTATGAAACACAGGAGACACAGGGGCTGTGAGCTGTAAAGTCCTACGCGTGCAAATAAATCACCGCGTGGAACATTTCAGTTTCTTCATCACGTTTTAATCCAGCCAGTCGACTAGTTTTTGCGCGTGTCTGTGTGTGCACTTCTTTCGCGTACATTTTTAAACAGCTGGGAGACAGGAACATCAACGAATTTTCGAGGATTTTTTTTTTCCTTTCTTTTTCAAGAACAAACTTAGGTGCGGTTTGACCAGTGTGTTTGCAGTAATGAGAAACAGGAGGGTTTGCCATAAAACCCCACCGCACTTCCTTTGTCTCCACGGTCGGAGAGCACGAATTCCTCCGCTCTAATTCGACCAGCATCTGTGTTCCATTGTGCTTTGAACAGCCTTGACACAACATGGCTGCTGGACAGGGATGAGCCAGTTTGGAACCCAAGCCCTACCTAAGCATGTCTGTTTACCCTGATTTGTGTCTACTCAGCGTATAAACATAAATGTAAAATGGCAAACCTCACCGCCTGTCCACCAGTCCCGACTTTACACTCCGCTGGCACCGCACCACCAGCAATGCAGTCTGCCATGAACCACAGACACACGGTGTTGAGTTTCCTCAAGCAAAAATCTGGTTGACCTTAACCACCCAAGAAACACTTAACTATTTAAATTATAAGGCCAACAACAGCCTTTACATCAGTGATGCTAAAAGATTTAAACTTGAAAAATGAACAAATTAACTTTTTTCACGCTTCCCTGTTAACAATGACACTGACAAGGGAATGTATTAATAATGTTTAATATATATTTAGCACAAATAATATTTAAATTAGTGTTGCAACAAACTTTGTCACCTCACAGCACCTGAGCGGTTTGGCTGTGGATTCAAACCCAGCTCAGTCTGCGTGGGCTTTCTCTGGTTGCTCTGGTTCCCTCCCACAGTCCACAGACATGTGTTGCAGGTTATAGGACACTATAAGTTGCTTGCGGTGTGTGTGGCCACCCTGCAACGGACTGGTGTCGCATGCAGGGTGGAGTTCCATCATATATTGACCAGCGATTCTGGGACAAGTTCTGCACACCGATGACCCTGATCCGGATAAAGCAGTCAAGGGCAATGAATTAATAGAGAAATTATATCCATTTATTGTAATTAGCATTTTAGAAAATATGTACACCGCCCGGCCAAAAAAAAAGTCACCCCCTGGATTGAACTTGGTTTTATGATGTGGGCTTGCTTCAGTCGGTCAGGTCTAGGTTCAGCAACGTTATGTGCCCAAAAAAAGAGGTGAGCTGACTACCTGAATATACCCAAATGAGCAGGTTTTTCCATCAATCGATTTTTTCTTCCAAGATGCCAATGTCAGGATTCGTGGGGCTCAAATTGTCAAAGAGTGCTTCAGGGAGGACGAGACATCATTTGCACACATGGATTGGCCACCGCAGAGTCCAGACCTTAAACCCATTGAGAATCTTTGGGATGTGCTGGAGAAGACTTTACGCGGCGGTCCGACGCTCCCATCATCCATACGAGCTGTTGGCAAAAAATGAATGCAACTCTGGACGGAAATAAATGTTGTGACGTTGCATAAGCTTATCGAAATGAAGCCACAGCGAATCAAAGCTAAAGGCGGCCCAACCAAATATTAGAGTGTGACTTTTTTGTTGGCCGGGTATATTGCAATTAAAAACGGTAAATACAATGGTAAAGACTTTCTCCTATTTTCTAGACATTTATTGGGACAGTGGTTGTGATGCCTGTCCTGCTGCCCTGCATCAACTGCAGACCAGTTAGGGAGCCCTGGGGTTTCTTACTGCATTCCTGAATCCTTTTCCAGCACCCCAAACCCCTCACTCAACTCCGCCACCATTCTTAGGCATTTAAAGGCCAACAATGACCCTTCCAGAGGTCCACCATGACACCACTTTTATTAGGCGTTTCTCCGTTTTTTATAAGATACCTTATGAGGGGCAGGGTACACCCTAAACCAGTCCATCTCAGTGCAAACACACTCTTTCACTCACACACTAAGGGTTATTTAAACTCACCAATCCACCTGAAACGTATGTTTGGACTATGGAAGCCTAGATGTAAACAGAAAGAACACACCAACTGTGCACACCCTGAGCTGTATTCAAACTCACAACAGGGGTGTTGTGCAGCGCCACTGCTACCCGCTGCACTACCATGCCATGCCGCTCCAATAACAACAGCAATTTTCCTTAAACGTTGGTTTTGTCGTTCAGCTTTCCCCCGATAACGCGGGACAGAGAAGGGCAAACTGGTTCAGCGGTAAAGTATAGTATCGCAACCTTCAGGAAAGTGTGCACTTCTGGCCTTGGGTATTTTAGTAAAAGGCACAGCCCAATTTCTTTCAGTATGACTGTCATTAAAAACCAGCCATCCTTGTCCACGAATAATAGGAAAATGTGATTAAAGTGCCCACAGACCAGGGAACTGTACCTTCTCAGCTACGTTCTCTACAGGACAGGAAACCTGCCAAGAGCCCAGCCCAAGCCTCCCTGTAGAGCTCACAGGGGCTGAGCTGCCATTGTTTTCCCAAGGACGGCTCGCGCCAGGAATCGCCTTCCAAAAAAAAAAAGACGAAAAATGTGCAAGGCCGGTTGCGGTGGACGACAAGCAGAAATGCGTGTACGGTGAAACAAACGTCCGGGCGTAAGCCGGGTTAAGCTGCAGCTGGCAAGCCCCCTGGGGGAGCTTAAGCTCAGACCGTTTGGAACAGAACGCCGTTCTCCAGCATCGGACTCTGATGGGATTTTGATGTTTACCGGCCCGGCAGAACTCCCTTAAGCTGCGCTGAGCTCATTGTTTATTAAACACTGTTAAAGACGGACCAAACAAGTGCGTCTAAATGAATTCATGCTGGTTGGGGAAATCAGACTGGCTGTTTGACGCTGTCTCTTTGCACCGTCATCCAACTCCAGCATCCATTTAAACACCGTGAGCGTAGACACTCGAGCCGCTTCGGCCTCGAAAGCAGAGCTGCGTGCGTACCTTCCTCGCTCCAGTTTCATCCAAGTTCTTGTCTCCGCACCTTTTCCGTCATGCTGTCGGCGGTGCCACCGGCCATAATGGAAGCAGCAACATGGCGTCCCTGCCGACGGGGGGCTACAGTCAGAGCAACCGGTGACGCGAGGCGTAGAACCCGTGTGGATAACAATCGCTTCGGCAGCTAATGCTGGCGACACCTAAACATGAGCTCACACAGTCAGGCTTTGCTTTGCCTGCTCCACATTTGGTCCTTTCTCACCAGGGTGCAAAAACACAGGACCCGACATTCAATAAAAGCTTTGATTCAAGGCACGGTCACAAATCTGCTAAACAGGGAACAACAGTTGTAAATTTAAAGCAATATCTGTGTTATGACCTCTTTAGTGGCTGACACTTGCAAATTCTTGCTTCATTCAGCACCATCGATATTAAAAACTGATTTATTTCTCAGCTGCAACACTGCAGCCTGGCTAGTCAGCGGGGGGGGGGAGCGGCGCTGGGGGGGGGGGGGGGTGCCGTGGTTAGGGCCGCCACCTCATACTAGAAAGACTCGGGTTGGAACCCGATAAACAGGTAAACCATTGTAAGCCGCTGTGGAGAAAATCATCTGCTAGGTAAATAAATGCAAGGTAATAAGACGTAGGCAGGGGGTGAAGGGGGCCGACGCTTAAGAGAGGCCTGCCGTTGAACTCAAAGGAAGGGATTTAACCTGAATTGCGCGGCTTCGGAAAAAGGAGCAGAAAAAAATTAACCCCCTACAAAAGGCCAATGTGACCGAAAGAATGTAAATAACACGGTGGTGAAGTTGCGCATGGTGAATATTACTGGTGCTGCAAAGTCATAAAGTACACAGCATGATCCCCTAATCGTGGTGCCTCTGCCTCACGCTGATGTATGATTTCTGATACTCCGCAGGAGGACCGAGGGTAATGATCTGGTGGGCCTGCGAACGCAGCCGGAACCGAAGCATGTGGCCATTTCCCAGGAGAAAATAGCGTGTGTTCGGCAGCGTCTCATTTCCTCCTCCTGGAAGCTCAAACCCGTGCCCCTCGCAACACGGACAAGCACGCGTGCGCAGATGTTTGTGGCCGAACGGCGTACCAGCCTGACCTCGGGCACGTCCTGGATCTGAAGTCCCCCGGCCCCCCCACGAAGGGCACCCATCCTAGGCAGAGGGCTGGGCCCCATCCAGCACTAAAAAGGCACTGAAGCTCCAACGTTCTCACCGCCTCCTCGGTATGCAGTTTCTCCCTGCTCTTCTCCCCTTTCTCCTTGGTTTGTTCGTGTCTTCCATCCTCCCCAGTTCTTTAGTAAAAGGGGGCTTAAAAAGCTGCGTTGTGTTTACGTGCCTCACTTTTCTTCTCCAGCCTCACGACAAAATTCCAACTTTCTGCCCGAAGCAGTGATTCAGGTTAAAACTGAACCGTATTTCTTCCATGTTTGAAAAGCGGCATTCCAGCAGTGGACTGCAGCTAAGTTCTGTATCTTCTGAAAGGTTCCCAGACACCTTTAATCTCTCCTTTAATGCAGCCCGCACTTTAGTCTTTACACTACATCTTCTTTTTAGACGCCTCGTATGTTTTCGTTCTGCTTTCTCCAGAGCAGTCAGGCCACTTTGGACAAAACCAGCATCTGTGTTGATGGAGGACAGGTTATTTCTGGACACAAGTACAGCAGGATGGCGTGTAGATACCCACCCCCCCCTCACAAGTGCACTGGCCTCTCCAGGAATGAACTGACCTTTCCAGGCGAAGGGTGCAGCAAACATCTCAGCGCCTGCTAAGTCTCCCCAAGTGGAACTGGGGGTCTCAAATCCTCTACGAATTACAGTCAAAGCTGATATATATAAGGTGCTTAACTTCACCCAGCGGAGGTCTGAACTCAGCTGGCTCATTTCTAGGCCTAATTCGGGTTCCTCGCTGTGGGCGATCGGGTTAAAATTACATGCTGCATACAGAAAAAAATGTTTTATTGTAACAACAGACGATGCGTTTTACAATTTTATTTTCTAAAGCACAGGGTTACAGTGGTCCAGAGACTACAGGACCCGAAGATACGGGATGCCAGCGCAAACAGTGGCGCACAGTAAGAATATGCAAATTTCACACAGACAGAGCTGGACTGGGACCCACATCCAAACTCACAGCAAGGCACCAGCACTACCTGCTGAGCCACGGCACAGCTCACTATAACCAGAGAACGGCTTCAGATCCATGTTGCGTCTGCGGTGGAGCTGGATCTTAGACACGGGTTATAAAGAAGTCCAGCACAGACACGATAGCTACACACAAGTTCGCTCCTGCACCGAGCACATCGGTGATGTTTGACCACAAGGAATACATATTTTGCACTTCTTGCATTAATGAAATCTTAGATCCTTCTTGCAGCAGTGGGGCCTGAACAAGGCCAACATTATAGTTAACCTAGGTGAAGAACCAGGTTGTTATAGTTAACTTGTCTCACGATCCCTGGTAGGTGTTATGCGCCTTTAGGTGCTGGGGGTGGGGGCAAATGATGAAAAGGAAGGTGTATATAACATCCGGAAACATCCAGAACACAAGCCAAGGGATATTTGGGGAAGGGTTTATCACGGAGATGGACAGTAACACACAGTCTTCTTATTAACTAATCAATTACTCTAATCCACATAAACTAACAAAACGCCGGGACCCCGCTCTCCACATACACACAAACCCAAACAAAAACATACAAAACCAAGCCCAAGCAACACCGCAATACAATACAATGCAGCAAATAATAAAAACCAGTCAGCCAACAAATTGCAAAGCGCCAGAGTGGGGTGGGGGGGGTGGACTCCATATCCTAGTCGCACGTCAGCTTTTATGTCCACCATTCGATTTTCCTCAGGTGCTTCCTGCCTGCATACAAATCGTACTTGGAAAATGCAGAAAGGAAAAACGCAAACAGAAAAGGCCAGTCCAGGGCTGTGACGTTCAAATAAATGTAATTTTTATAATAAAATTATATCTCCTTCTTTATCTTTCGGCTGCTCCCGTTAGGGGTCGCCACAGCGGATCAACTGTTTCCATGTCTTCTTATAATAAAATTATATAGTTTTCATAAATTTGCAGCAGAAAATTAAAAAGAGTCAGTTTTACTCCTGCCCAGTGGGCTGGTACAGAGTTATGTGTTTGCTCTTTGGATTGTCAGGACCGTGGACCTCCGGTCTTTCTTTCTACCCCCCCCCCCCCCAACGTGGACCAGATACTCTGGTTGAGCTGCTCCCCCAGTGAAACTCTGCTGTAGCACAGGGTTATCCTTCATAACTGCCTCAGAGCTACATTTCATTACCCAGGGTGCACTAAGTTCTGCTGCAAGTCGCACTGCTTTCCCAGCCCATATTGTCAACATCAGCCACATCTCCTAGTGGCCTTAATTCACTGCAGAAATTCTAAATTTAATACTTAATAGTTTGCTGATACAGATGTAGACGCAGCCAAAATGAAGAATGAGAAGCAGCGCTTATTATTTATCCCCTTCGAGCACTGAGCCAAAGCACTCATAAGATGGTCCAGACCAGACGAGGAGGACAATAAGGACAAGACACAAAAAAAAGAACAGAGGAGAAATACAATAACCAAATAAAGTAAGATTTTTTTGTGATGTTTTCAGCAATGTTGGCTCCAAAAATGGCACTCAAATGTCTTCCTGATGTC
Source organism: Heterotis niloticus (assembly GCA_018136845.1). Taxonomy (NCBI): domain Eukaryota; kingdom Metazoa; phylum Chordata; class Actinopteri; order Osteoglossiformes; family Osteoglossidae; genus Heterotis; species Heterotis niloticus. Next base: position 21,428,343 of record CM030903.1, read on the forward strand.
TTTTGGACAAGCTGCTAAGGAGAGAAACCAACAGCAAAACTTCTTATTCCAGTAATTCCCCAGGTTCAGCTCCTCAGGATGGCAACCGACCACCCCCAGGAGACTGGCATTCCCAGGGCCAGGCTGGCCGTCCACCAGGGCAGCCGGGCTGGGAACTGTCCTGCCTCCACAACAATGGAAACTTGTAGAGTTGCGGTGAAGAAAGGGGAGCGCCACACAATACCCTTTGAATACAGCTTATCGGCCTCATGCTGGCTCAACACGGAACCCCGCCCAGACACCTGGCGTGGGTCATTCATATCGGCAGGGGGAATGGCAGCAGGATTTTGCAGGGCCGAGGAATGACGGCGGCGTTTGCAGTTAAACATCTTCAGCCCCATCTCTCTGAAAGAACACCCTTTGCACGGTTCTCAATGACAAGTCCCCAGCATTTGACATCAAATGCAAGTTTGGGAATTCAGGAAGCTGAGCCGCAAGCATATTTCCTTTTCTTCTCTGCAGGAAATCCCTCCGGAAACATCAGCATAATGAAACGTGATTCGTACGTATACCTCCGTGCCAGTAGCTAAAGGTGATAACTCTGTCCAGATACCCACCAGCACTGTCAAAGCTATAGAGGGAAAATCTGTCTTGCTAGCAGTTAAACGGATTTATGTTATAATACTGATACCCATAAAGGATGTGAAAACTGCGACAGAAGAGGAACGTGGCACTGATGTTGGAATCACAGCGTCACACAAAACAGGAGAATCAGCCAGAAGTTTCAGCACGCTTGCTGCAAAGTAGGAATTCGGTTCGACAAGTTTGATCAGGAAACAGAAAGGAAGGAAACCGGATTACGCAAAATACTCAGCCTACTGACCACATGTCCAGCAAACACGCCAGCAGCCTGCAAGGACCACTGGTATATCCCACCTAATCGCTCGCGCCAGGGCTTCTGCTGCTATGAAGACCGCGGCAGGCTGTGGGAGTCACGTTTTCGGTTTGAGCCCAAGGATTTCTCCAGCAACGGGCCCTTCATCCAAGATAGCTTTATCAACAAATGAAACAGCTCAGTGCAGGGCACTTGTATCCGTCTTCCTGTGATAACCAGGAAGGTAAAGAGCACATTTTCCATAGGCCAAACCCCTCGTAACTACGTTCACCCCCTCTCGCACTTTCCCTCCATTTGCCTGTTTCTCGAACCAAATGGCCCAGGTGTACCGCTGTGTCCGTGAGCAAAGTGTTTTTCAGTGCTGTAGCTTGTAGGATTACCACACAGGTATGAAAATGAGCAAAAAATAATGAAATGATGCATAAGTTAGTGTCTGGAATCTCCGGTGTCTACACAGCCTCTCCAATGGCGTGGAATGGCGAGGCCCCAGGGACTGTGGGCAATATCTTTCCTCACTTGCTAAGCAGATGTCGTCCTCAAAAGCCCAAAGTGACGGCCTGTGTGGCGCGAGGCCCTCTTTGCCCCCTTGAAGCTGGCCATGGAGGAACCAGAGCTCAGCCTGATGGCTGGATCTCCTTCTGCAAGTTCAGAGGCAGGGCTGAGGCTACCCTCCTCGTAACACAGCCCCCCACTCCCGCATAACATCATTGTTATTCTTCAGGAGATGGCCCTCCCTGCTATTATTCTAGTGGCGCCAAGTCCGGGAAGACAAATTGCGGCGTGTGCAACCCCAGAATAGCCATCGGGGGCCTCCGTGTGAAGGCTAGCGGTCCTGGCTGCATCCCTGTGCTGCATATCTGAGCACATGTATGCTCCTGTGGCAGTCCTGTATAAGTCTAAAGAGGGCCCTGAAATCTTAAAAGTTTTTAAAAAACTCCCAAAAGGTAAATTTCATCAGAAACAGTCGCCACACGAGCAACTAAAACCACGGCTGTTACCACCAGCTTTCATGTTTTTTGGGGTTGGCATTCAAGTCACCGTGCGTCAAAGTGCCCACGATGATGGACAGACGTGCGGCGCGGACGCGCGTCTGTGTCCGTGCGAAACCGGCCACGGTGACAATGAGAGGATTTGCTCATGCCTGCGTTTAGATTTTAAGGGAAAGGAGAGCAGGTTTGCCCTATCGGCGGCAAATATGGGCACTCGAGTGTTGGGCTGCTTTCCTGTCAGCCCACAAAGCCTCCCTTCCATCTCACATAAACAGCGTATTAGCAAAGAAAATCGCACATGAGGATAAAACTCAACAAAAGCAATCAAAAGCCCGGTTTATAGCTAAGCGTAAACGTCCGGGGGAGAAAGTAATGAGTTTGGCATCCGCAGCGGCAAAAAACGGCGAACTGTGAAGCGAAATATGAAACCGCATTCGCTTACTACACCGTTGGCCCTCAACTTAATATCCTAAGATCATTGCACAAATATGATCATTTGCTCCGGTTCCAACAAGCAAACCAAATAACGGCGACTCTCGGCAAACGTTTGCAGGCATCACGAGCGGACGATTAACGTTCCTAAAGCGCACTTTTTGGCTGCCATTATTTCCGGATCGATAAGTAAAGGGGCAGCGGGGGGTGTGGGGGGGCACTCTGTGGTAACACACTGATGTTGCGTGAAAGCAAAACAGCCATTACTCCGCAAGCCAGTGTATTATGCACCATGTTACACCGAGGTAAAAACAATTCAGGGATTTCTGTGCTTCCTTTCCAACCCTTGGAAAAAAAAAAAAAAAAAGTTTATTCCCCATGGTAAAAGAACGAAAACTCTCCGCCCGCTTTCTCCGATCCCCCGACCCCTGGTCGTCTTCGGCCGTCACCCACACCAATGCACGCGAGCACATGCCCGGTTCTCCACACCCCGAACACATGCCTGATGGCTGATTCTCATCACCGCGAATTTGGAAGTGGACCCGTTCCCTAGATCGGAGGCCACTTCTTTTAAACGGGCAGGGAGATGTTGAGCTTCTCAACGGAGAAGTGATGGCAGAGGACCGTTTGTTTTCAATTTAAGTCACTTCCAAAAACACAAAGAGTTTTTCCAAAAATAGTCATGGCTGTACCAAAAGTGGGGGGGGGTGAGGCTATGCAGCAATCCCATAATGAAGACCAGATGCCTACCTTCGCTGGTAGCCGCATTCTTTGGAGCTTTCGTTGATGTGTGATCCGTACTTGAACTCACGTCGGAGGAGATGCTGGAGCTACCTTTACCTACAGAGCAGAACACACATCAGGACAAGTGGTCGGCAGCCAGACATACATCAACATGCGTGCGGTCCGTGACAACGGGCAGGAAGAAAAGAGGGATGGAGTGCAAAAGTGGGGTGGTGGGGAGGGGATTCCTCTTCTGCGATGCTTTGGGACACAGTGCGAGTACACAAGCTGTGGGAGGAACACCGGGGCCAAGCCAGATATCAGGCTTGGAGACAAGAACACACAGCCAAACAAACAAACAGAGAAAGGCCGAGGCAGGCACGCCATGGGGGGGAACGGCTGCTGAACCCGAGACCCGCGCCGCGGGGGAGCAGAAGCGTATTCCGGGCGGCCCGGCAAACACTGCCAGCCGCTGCTCTGCATCCTGAATCCCTTTGCCCTAAACTGACCCAAAACAACAAAGCAGAGGAAACAAACAAACATCTCGTCGGCAGAGGCAGGGCAGGGAGCCCACACTGCAGACCCGAGGCGCTGACCCTGCGTGTGGGCCTGGGCAAAAGCAAGTAGGGTAGGCGGTCGAGTGCCAGCTCGAGTGGTCATCGTATCCAAAACTAGCCTGTTAGACACGCACTAGCTGTGCAAGTAGAACAGTAGAGAAATATATAAAAAGCAACAAACATATCCACACAATATTCTCAACGTTGTTCGGTTCAGGTCCCAGAAGAGGCCCTGCCATTAGACCTTGGAGCGAGACGCCTAACCTGAGCCGCAACCGGCGAAACATCCAGCTGTGTGAATGTGTGAGATTGTGTTTATTTGGACAAGAGGTCCAAGCAAGCAAAATTATAATCGCAAAATATCAACAACGGAGAAGAGCAGATACCTCAGATGAGCAGATGATCATTCCAAGGACTGGAGAAGATTTGTGAAGACGTAAGGAGCTTAGCACTGCTCTGCCAGGGGTCTTCGTCGTGAAGGTCTTCATTCGGTCGACCCCCTTACACCACAGCACTTTCAACAACTTGACTTCACCGAGAAGCATGTGCTCATTCTTTCATTAAATCTCTTTCCCGGGGGTGGGAGGGAGGGATGGACAGACGGACGTGGTTTTCTACTCTCAGGGGTCAATTCCAAGGTGTATACAATTACAGTGTAGATATTCTAAGGCGCCAAGGATGAAGAAACTCACAAACAAAATCCTGTTTGCTGTGGTTTTTGACCATACAAGGACAGACTGGATATTGGTCTCAAGGTTATAAATTGCTGTTTGGCCTCCAGTTCTGTCTTTTTAGTCATCATTAAAAAAGACTTAGTGTTCAAGAAATATTTATTATCATTTTTTATTATTTTTTTCCCCTTTTTATCTTAATATTTACATGATGGTTGACATTTTAACTAAATAATGGCTACATGTCACAAAATTCCATCCTTCCGTCGTTGAAAACCATTTGTCCGAGGCTGGATTGAAGTGAAAACACACACACACACACACACACACACACACACACACACACACAAAATGCAATTTCAGGTCACACCTGTAACAGTTTTGCTCTGTGGGAAGAAACCAGAGCACTTGGAGAAACTTGCAAACCCCGCCCAGACTGAGCCAGATTCAAACCCAGCATCCAAACCCACAGGCCAGGAGCTGTCAGGCACTAGCGCTACCCACGTGCCACATAACAATATCCCAATATAGTAAATCGATATTAAAATGTTATAAATACAGCCGTGCATTCAGGAACACAGCTAACAGTGCTGTTCTCTGTCTCAATGCGTAAATCAAGACAGCAGGATGAATATGGTTCGACCAAATGAGATCCAAACCCTTCAAACCCTGAAGGTCTTGCAGTTAACGCGCAGGCCTCGCAGCAGGAGACACTTCCACTGCAGCAGTAAACAACCGAAAGCAGCACAAAGACCCACAACTCACCACTTTCCTTAACAAAGATGGCGCCAACTCACCCACAGAGAAGGCTTGGAGGATGCTGCCAGGAGACAGGAGCAAAACCACAGGGGACCAGAGGATGACCGCGCCGGTCTTGTCATCCCAGGCAACTCGCAGCCCGTCTACCATCCTCGCCACCTCATTCCTAAGACTTCAGTCGCAGACCTCACTGCCTCACGTCGGTGAGGTCACGGGGGTCACCATCTCAGCTGGGACGCATCCTTTCCGGCACTTTCAAGCACAACGGTTCACTTTGCCATAAACGTCCCCTTGTGAAAAGTTCTTGGATGAATGAAGCGATTTCTGACTGACATTTCAGTCCCGCGAGACAAAAGAGAGAAACGCAATGAACTGATCAAAATTTTACCACCATCCCGCTTTAAAGAAAAACATCTCCTCCATTCTAAGGCAGCAGAGGACTTGAAGTGCCGCTGATGTCATGAAAAAAGGAGGCGTAGCTCTTCCGTGATGTGGTGTTTGTGTTGAGGGCAGCTCTGTGTTCGGCGTCCTCATCGCTATATGACTGAATTTTACCCGCTCCGAGCTCCATTTTGCACGCAGCTCCATTGCATCTGCAAAGCAGGGTCACTCGCAACAAAAGCAGGCTGAAGGACAGAACCCGTGAAATCGAAGCAAAAGCAAGACGACTGCGGCGATGTTCCTCAGCTCTGCTGCCTGTCACGCATGTCAGTCAACTCTGTCTGCATTTTTCTGCCCCCACCCCCGGGTCAGTATACATATTCAGTGAGGCCTGCTGCTGTGCTGCGCCATTTCTTTACCTCAGCTGCACCTCCTGCCTGCCCCTGTTTTTGGGGGAACAGATGGACACCAGATGCCAGCATGAACCAGCAGGACTGTGGCAGAAGAAGAATAATTTCAGATACTTTGATATTAAAAGGAATTGACGCTCATCGCTCTGGCTGATACATTTACGTATGCGTGCACACGAGCCAACGTCTACGGTTTTGGCAATTTTGGAACACGAGGAAGGGCCCCTTGGATGTACTTGGGACTGCAATAGGCAGGCTGATGGTGCAGTGACGTACAATATCGGATTTGGATATTTTAAGGGTGCGCTCCAATTCAGAGGCAAAATTTAAAGATGGAGAGCGAAGTGATCAAAAAAATAAATTTGGTCCTGAAAAGGTCCGGATTAGAGAGAAAAAGACGGGATGTGATCAGGCGCTCCAAAATATGCTGTGTTTTCAGGGCCGAGAGGGGGCAGGCACACACAGTAAAACACGGTATTAAGGTATAAGTTGTACTCACATATTGTACTCTGAGGGTCAGCTATACAATGGTCAAAAAAAGGCATGAACGTTCTCCATGTGTTTGCACTCTAAAGCCAAACAAGGTGAATCCATCCCTTAGCTTCCCTTAGCACAGGTACAGGTACAATGTGCACCACATTTGGAGAAAAACGTCTGGCAAATGGAAAAAAAAAAAAAAAAAAAAGATGCAGAAAGACACTGTACAATGCATAAACGCAGCAAAAACATAGGAAGCAATTTCTTGGTGCACTTCTAGAATATTCCAGAATGATAAAATATTATAGATTAACAGAAGAAATGCAGAACATGACAGGACTGGTTTAGATGTGCCCAGTCTTGTCAAAAGTGCATGTGGAAATGAGTGCAGAAATACATCAGGCCCTTGTTTTATAATTTTCATAATTTTTAAAAAGTTATTGTCCATTAACCAAGGTTTTTGTCAAGTTTTTTTTTTTTTAGAATAAGGACCGTACAGAGAATGTGGGAGGATCAACTGTATTTATTTTCTGTTCTTAGTGGTTATCATTACAGGTATAACTGGTCTATTTTGTATTAGGCTGCGGTTTCCAAGCTGCATTTATATGATGTGTTGATGTACTGTATTACTGACCTCTTAGAGCGTATGCATAGTTTTATGAAGCTCCATTTCTCGAGAACACGTGTACAGCGCTAACTGAGCTATCGGCGCATTCACCAGGTCCATTCGCCACTAACCCCGCTGCTTGTGGTTCATAACGCCAAACCAAAAACCCAAGGGGCACAACGGAGCCATTTGCCGACTGAAAATCTTGCCCACTTCCCAAGCGTCTCTGGCACATGGTAGAAGGTAAGTAAAAAGGTAAATCAGAGCAGGAGTTTTATGTGAGTTCAGGCTGCTTCTTTACGTAAACGGACACCGGTGTTGTTTGTAAACCAAGCGCCGGTTGAAATGTCGAGCAGGTTTGCGGGCTTGGATGGGGCCACGTTCATCGCAGCGTCTCCTCGGGTAAAAGGTATTCACAGCAGCATGGCAGCCGCAGATGCTGTGGTGGAGGCGAACCTGCAGCCAAGGATGAAACAAGCGTACTTGGAGAGGGGAAGGACACTTGGATTTCGGAGAAGTACTTGATTGCTCAACTTTTTTCATTTTCCTTCAACAACGTCCTGGAAAGAAAAGAAGTTTACAGATTCATGCTAATGGATATAAATGTCTCTTCCTCCCTATGCTGCAGCTGGGCTGTGGGACTTATGATGTTACTGCAGGCGAGGTCTGGCTCGAGCTACTTCCAGGATGTTCCATAATTAATTCATAGTCAACCTTTTGGCCAAAATTCAAGTCTGTGCAACTTTTGGAGATGCATGGACTGTATGGAAATGGATGGTTTGTGGAAATATATACTCTAGGTTAATAGCTAAAATAAGCATATTGCATCACTTTTAAATAAAAAGATACACATACACACTGTATGACCAAAAGTATGTGAACCCCCTTCTAATGACTCAGTTGAGCTGTTCCGGCTGTACCCATGCAGCATACAAACACATTCTAGACAATTGGGTGCTTCCAGCTTTGTGGCCACAGTTTGGAGAAGAAGAAACTCCTTTCCTGCTCCAGAATGGCTGCACAGAGCCCTGATCTCAACCCCACTGTACACCTCTGAGATTAACTGGAACGGTAGTGCCCGACCTCACCGGTGCTCTTTTGGCCAAATGGGTACAAATTCCCAAAATCTGGTGGAAAGCCTTGAGTGGGAGCTATTATAGCAGCAAAGTGGGGAACAACTCTATATGAATGCCCATGGGTTTGGAATGGGAGGTTCAACAAGCACAAAAGGGTGTGAAGCTCAGGTGTCCACAAACTTTTGGTCAAAGAACCACAAGATTGTTGATACTCATGGAAAGCTTTTGGGTTTGGCTGCAAAATGAAAGAAAGGGCAAGAAAAAAATCTCTGCCTACTTGACTTGGCATCTATTTATTCCACCTGTATGGTTCTTAATGGTTCTTTTTAGCTCATTACTTCCATGCTTATCAGGCTGACACTTTTCTCCAGAGCGATTTACGATGTTACGGATTATTTACCCATGTATGCAGCCATGTACTTTTACTAGGGCAGCTGAGGGTCAGTACATGGCTCAAGGGTACAACAGGAGATGGGATTAAAACTTTGGTCATCTAACCACAAGCCAGCAGCTCTATTTGCTGCACTACCGTGCGCTGCTATTAAATACTGCTTCTGCAGTTGAGCCCAACAGATGTCCAAGCGCACACAAAAACGGGGCGGTTAACAACCTCCTCTCATTAAAAGCAATGTATTGGAACCCAAACCTTGGCTAAGTTCTGCTGATGTCAGCCAGACTCAAAGGCCAGTCAGGCCAAGCCGAGTCTTAACTATGGAGACTGAAGCCGGGACTGTTTACTGAGCGTCGCCCCTCGGTCGGGTCTTAAACAGAGCCCCAAACCCATTCTCCAGGAGGGAGGTCAGAGTGGGCCTAAGAGGTTTTACAAAGCTGCATTCTCACACTAACTCACAAACACTCCACTCCAGCCAAAACAAATGTGGAAAACAGGCTGGGGAATATGAAGTGATTTTTTGTTTTTTATTTAATTGGGCCTCGTGGTCTCAGTTGACCCAAGACTCACAGTCTGGCATTTTTTCACACCTCAGCTTAATAACTGCCGCAGTAAAAACAAGCCCACCAGACCTGTCATTTTCAGGTTTATTTACCCTCGGTTTTGGTTGTTTTAACAAAAGGCTCCCCTCACCTGGTAACACCGAGCATCTCGAGCGCACAATTTCCACGCAATGTATCTCGGCGAAGTTACAAAACCCATCTCAGTTCGCCATTTTTATACCCCCCAGGCAGCGCCGTGCAGCGGCAGCTGTAATACAGGGATTACGGCTCGGGCTGCATAACTTCTCGTCTGTTTCCGAGTAGCAGGTGGTGTGAAGGTTACGGCTTCAGCGACCGAAATGACACTGGTCACATCCCTGCGTGGCTGTTGTGCCCTTGAGCAAAAAAGATATTTATATTTTAAACTCTCCACACAAAACGGAGACAGTTGCGATGCAGTTAGGGATATGGAGTCGTGAACCTGGAGGCTGCCATTTCAAGTCCAAGGTGAGGCCACCCTGGTGTGCAAGATATTTCACCCAGTAAAATGTCAAGTTTAACAAATGAATAATGGTTCAAACAAATAAAAAATATAATAACCCCAACACTTTAACTCAGATTCTTGTTTTTACTTGCACTGCCCATCCCTTGTAACCAATGGGATCCAATAGGGTAGCTATCCTCACTTTTGGGGATTTAGTCCAAACACGGCGTTCGGGTCAACTTCCAGCCTTCTTAGCCGTCTCTGTTACCATTGTCTCTCACCAAATGCAGACAGCTGTGGCTCATCTTCATTGCTGCCAGCTGTACGCATTAAATTACACCTTTTTTACCTCGACCACTCACAGTCAAGGACTTTCATTTGGGGATTTTCAGCTGACGGCGCGTCGTATTAAATACGACACTGCCCGGTGTACAAACTCAGCCCTCGACATGTGGCAACTTCTTCTACGGTGACACCTGGATTGTCGCTCTTGAGAAGCGGAGCTGTACGGAACCGCGCTGTAAGAAGTCGGCTACGCAGTATGTAGCATAAACAGAGCTTGAAAACTGTGCAACATAATGCAGTATCAGTTAGTTAGACCTTCAATAACTACAACTAAACACAGGAATATAAAAAAAAGCCTCAAACTGTATTTTTTAAACGTGATGACATAATAAATGACTCAAAAGTGCTAAAATAAAATAAAATATAGTGCACTTTAGGAAGTAGCGAGAATCGATGTATTACTGTACTGCTGTACAAACATGAGTTAACCTATTCAAACTGAGAAGCGTAGACTGTTTATATAAAGTGAATAAAATGCTATTTATAAGAAATGTATCACTGGGCAATGTAAACATACAGAGTCAGTGAAAAAGGTCTCAAAGATCACAAATGGAAAATAGCAAGCGATTAAATATCCAAGCTTCTCCGTTTTGTTACTTTAGTCACTGTATTGTAATGCTCATCCTGAATAAGATTATTAATATAATACAAATATTATATTATATCCTGAATCAAATTTAAAACTGTTCCTAAACAACAGTAACGCTTCCATTGTTTGAAATGTCGCTCTGTAGGGTGGACAAAGCAACCGCGTGACTGAAATTGAGACAAAATCCAATTTCATTTCCTCTGCGAAGCTGGGAAATAAAGAAATTTTCAGGGTCGGTCACTTAAGAAAATAACATGCACACCTCTCCAATGTCTAACTTTTCAACATAAAACACAGTGTTTGAACTGTCTTACACAACATTGTAGAATTATTATTATTATTATTATTATTATTATTATTATTATTATTATTATTATTATTATTGTGTCCATTTACTAGCAGATGTTTTTCTCCACAGTTATTTCCAGTATTATTTTACATTTCATAATCATTTACCAATTTAAATAGGTGGGTTGAGCCGTTTATGGTACATATGCTTGCATAAAGGTACTACAGTAGGAAACGGGATTCGAACCGAACCTTCAAATGCAGGGCGACATATGGTGTTTCTGTATCTGTGCTGTTCATAATTTATATTATCCGCGTCTCTGTAAATGCTAGCACGAACGCAATCTGAGATCAAAAACCTGCAAGGAGTCCATGTTCTAGAACCGAGGAGAAGGTTAAAGGGCCTTCGTAAAGAGACGTCAGGAGAGTTTGGTGGGCGAAAAGGACCCGAGGTTGAGCTGCATTCCTTCAGCTCTGCCTCCTCGCGCCTAAGCCGCATATGAGCCCAATTTCCCGTCCTGCCAGAGACTGTGGGAGATTCAATAACATTGAGCCGTGGAGACCACTGTGCCTCGGGGAAGCTCAACAAGGAACACAGGGCACACAGTCGCACACAGAGAACACACACTTGGAAGAATGTCGACAGATGTCCAAATCCTGTGGAATACAGACACTCCGCAGCTCACTATATCACTGTTACAGATAATAGTGTACATTCATGTGCGCTTTAACATCCTCCATATGTTTGGAGGCTCTTCCCTTCAAAAACCAACATTAACGTTACAGAATAAATAAAACTGAATACTGTTGTCAAATTCTTCAACAGTGGAGAAGAAGAGGCTCAAATACATGGCTTTAATCAGGGCCGAATTACCCGAATTATAGGAAATCTTGCCAGCTCGCCCCAGTGCATCGCAGGACTCGGCGCAACGAGCGGTGAGAATCCCAACTGGATCGGCCGGGGGAGGAGAAGAAGAAGAACCTTGCAGATCTCCACACAACGAAGGAGCTCATCGAGTATCTGTAACCATGACAACAAGAGCAGCCAAACGGGCGAAGGATTGAATTCGGCAAAGTCACCAAGCTCAAAGGTGACGACGGTGCCCGGATCAAAAACTTCAGAGCAGTTGGCTGTTGTTGTTTATCACCTCTACTTTCCTCCTCAACCGACAAGGCTGCTTCTGAAATGGTTTAAGCACAATTTAAGATGTGGCTGCTATTCTGCTAATAATTACATTTAGGCAGAAAAATAACCGCAGATTCTTTCTTTCTTTTTTCCCCTCTTGACAGCTCCAAAAGCTGCCTGTAAAAAGTTTTCCGCAAGAAGCCGTTCTCATGAAAGCTGGAAACCCTGGACGAGACCCCAGCCCAGAAGCCTTTGGCAAAGCACTTAACCTGCGACTGCTCCGGTGAAATATTCGGCAGTATAAATGATTAAAACGGTAAGTCGCGTTGCATCAAAGCGCAAGCCGGGCAACGAAATAACAACCCTTCTCGTGGGATAGAAAAAGCGGGCGCATCACCCAGCACCACCCACCCCCTCCCCAAGCCACCAAAACTCGAACTTGCACTTTAATGCATTTGGCAAGAGCTGCGTTCTCCTGCAATTATCCAAATGTTTGCCTCCCTCTGTTTGGATTCCTGTGCAGAAACACACATACAAACGCAGGCACACACCCACAGACACATGCGCCCGGGCAGACACGCATGCACCCAAAAACAAAGCGTACATCGGGGGGGAAAAACTAATAAAATAAAATAAAATAAATAAATAAAATACATCTTTCTGTACTCCATACTGCGCTGTGTCATAAAGAGCAATTCGGGTTTTATTTTATAAAACCGTAACGCAGCTTCCGCTGGATGTGGACCGCACTCGGTTATCCATCGGGCCCTGCATTTAAACCGCACGCAATTCAGCCTGAATAGCTGAAGGGGTTTCGTGACTGCCGTTTCACCTGAAGACTGCACTTAATTTAACTGAGATGAGCACTGCGTTTCATTTCGATTGTACGCCGTGTCCATGTTTGTATCTGTTCGGGGCGTTTCTGTGCTATTGTGTCATTACGCGGCCAAGCAGTACACAAACACACAGGCAAAATGGCAGGTAGGTGCTGTGAGATAGCTGTTTTGCGGAGGAACCATAGCTGCATAAACATGGCTCACATCACCCGCAGTCAAGTAATTCTTGGTTAAAATGCACTTTTTATATTTGTAAACTCTGGCCTGATCCAAGGGACGGGCGATGGTGACATCAGCACTATGAGTCACAGACGGGTGTCCTTGCGAGGACACGGCTTCGCTAAACACGTTTCCGGAACGCTTGCTAAGCTTAGAAAGCAGAGTGGGACCTCCTTTCCGTGCTGTTGGGCTCGCCTCAAACTCCCCGAAGGCTCCGGGTTTGATCACCTCTATATGGCAAGGACTCAGCTGGACCCCGGCAATGGATTTTGATCCTGTGATGGGACGGGTTGCTACTCCTCTTGTCTGCCTCCATTTCCCTTGTTCAGTCACTCCGAAGACCCATCTAACACCAAAAAATCCCGGCAATCCTGTAACTTGTTCTCACCCCCAAAATAACCGGCGCGGGGGTGACTTAGTTTTGCCATTTATGTGAAGCGTTCAGCTACATACGGTATGGTTAAAACTTTGAGTACTGGAAACTGGTTTTATGTGAAAGGCCTTTGTTTAACAAGTGTGATCAGGAAACAAGGAGCTGTGTATTCCCAGTTCTACCAGGAGACGTAGGACACTTGGATGTTCGATCTTCTGCCCGGGTCCTCCCGTACTAGTGCAGTAACACCTGGAATGGCACTCCCTCCTATATCGCTGCTTCGCTGTAATATTTTCAAGTCACAAAACATTTTTTAGATTTTTTTGGAACATATAAGAGATAGCTTTCTGTGGTTATTTGCTATTATTAAAGCTATCTATTTTCTATTATGTTCTTATTTTCAAGCTCCATTTATGCCTTTTACTATATCTCTGGCTTCTTCTGATGGCTGTTTCACCAAGGTGCACCTCTCAAGAAGCCTCACAGGGTGCTGCTTGAGACATTACTGCAGAACCCAAGTGGTGTGCTCAAACTTTTGACCTGCGTTTGATTCACTGTGCGTCCAGCAGCACGGTGTCTCCTTTGCATTCAAAGATCCACAAAGACAGACCACAAAATGCCGGCCTGCTGGGAAGAACAGCTCTGCCTGCAACACCGACACCCCCATAGGTCCCTCTTTTGGACCCGGTGGGCACAGCTGGTGTTTCAAACCCAAATGCCAGGCAGCGCTTTTCACCACGTAGTAAAGGAAAATTACCCAGAAAATGGTTTCTTCCTTTCCAAACAGTTGGAAGTGATGAAGGTATAAAAAGGTAGCGTGGAAAATGATGCTCTAAGCCTGCTGCAGTGAGCCTGGGCTGGCAGCGGCCTGGAGGGCAGTCGTCCTCTGCATTCTTACTGCACGCCGTGTGTTTTTGCTGTCGAGCGTTTGCTCGCGTGCAAGCAGGAAACCCGAATTTTAAACCTGCACGGGCTCTCCAACTATTCAACAGCTCAGTTGGCCTTCGCTGGTGGAACTGGGACTCATCCAGCTCCTTGCTGGAGAAAAACTCCCAATTAACTTTAGGCTTAAAATACCATAAATGTGTGCTGTAAACCTCCTTTCTTCCCTTTTTCCGCTTTTGTCCACAGCGCTCGGAAACGTCGCTGCCGTTCAGACATCACAAAGCGACCATGGTTTCCACGGAAGGTCTGTTTACGTCCTTCCAGGCCTGTTTCCTCCATTTCGTTCCCCACGGAGAGAAACAGTGCCATGGCTTTCCAGACAATGCCGAGCGAAGGATTAAGACGGCATAGCATTTGTTAACCGCATTTCACAAAGCCAACAACACTGCGGATCAATACAAGATGTCCATTTGTAAAAGCACTGCTGCATTATTAAACTTGGTGGTGACAGATGTGTTAAATATGACACTTCAGAAACCATCTTGCTAGAACGTCGACCTAAAAAATGGCTCTGAACACGGATGCCGAATTTGTGGACCGACGCCTCTCTTTGGTTTCCAAAAAGCGTTTCCCAAAGCTCTCCGGCGGACGCTCTGTAAACAATTAAAACTTGTGCAAAAAGCACAGGGTGCCTTCAAAACAACCTCCCTCCAAAAAAAAAAATGGAGAAATATTTCCAAAGTGCTGAAAAATTCAAGCTGACAGAAAATCTATTGTGATGAAATGTTGTGAGCGGATGCTAGGACAACAAATTAAACGCGAGGATTTGTAGCGGTGCTCGCGCGTGCTTTTTAAAAGTTGCTGGCGGAGAGGAAGTGTCTTTGGTCGTAGCTCGGAGACGGAGAGAGAGACTAAGCCACCTGCTCCACCGTGTATGTGCAACAGGGCAACCAGGGAGATCTTCAGCCTCTCCGGGTCTTCAAGAGATCTGGGAGAAGCGCAAATCCAGCGATGCCCAGCAAGAGAACAAACTGGTCATCTTTTGACAAAACCCTAATCTACTTTAACTGGAAAAATGCACCCTAAGGATGACCGGGCTTCCAGCCTGGGCCTATTTATGATAAAAGCTGTACCTTCTGGAATGGTCCAGAAGATCTGCATGGCATTTGGAGCTTATACTGTGACATCATATTGCTTTTCAAGACACCGGCAGCTCCGCTTTGGACCCTCCTTGGAATTTGCCGTGGGCGGGGAGTCGACAAAGTCACCACCGCAAGGCTCATCCTTCTCCTCCTCCTCCTCTACCTCCAGTCCCAGGCCATGAAAACAAGGAGGATTCAACCCGTTTGACTAATGTTCTGAAGGTGGTAAATGGAGTAACAAGGGCCTTGATTTACAGGTTTGCTTTCGATCTCAGTTCCACACAGACCAGCCACCACCCCTCAGCTCTCCGTATGCGCGCACTCGTCCATGATGGGGAGATCGTGGTGCGGCACAAAGCTCGAGCTTCCAGCAAAACACCAACAAGCTGTAGCTAAAACAAATCCTTTGCAGCGAGGGATCCTGAAGAGCACCATCCTCGGACTCAAGTTTCGCTGCTCCCGACAACGCAAACTTGTCCTTTCGGGAGGTTTTTTTCTACAAGAATATTGAATATCAGAACGTGACCGACTGATGTGAAACAGAGACGTCTGGGAAAACTGCAGTTTTAACTCCTTTCATGTAAAGCGCTGACGTCACCAAGTGTTGCTTCGCATTACGCCAGAATAAAGCCGCCCGGATTTATATTATGCTGAAGTGCCAGCAAAAATCTGGCATTGGGCGCCGAAATACGGTGCTACCACAGCACAGAAATATTTTCCAAAGAAACTACCAGTGAACTTTTGGACACATTATTAGCACAGCGATTCCATGAACAGACGACTAAATGTGTTACTCATTTAGGATCCACAGAGTCAGGTTTCTGTACAGTCCCTTTGGACATGTGAGCGGGTACAAAGCGTCGAAGGAGGGACACAAGTAACCAAGACTATCCTGCACGTTTAAAAAAATAAAATAAGTAAATAAGAAAAGCGTCCCCTTGAGTAGCAGCGAGCCCGCGTCACGCATGCAAACTCAGCCGTGCGGAGGAGTCTTACATGAAGTCTGGTGCGGACTGACGTTTGCGAAAGAGACTCAGGGGTTGGGAAACAACTACGGGTCACAGAGCGGTTTTGGAATTGCCACGGAAACGAGAAAAAACAAAAAGAAAAATAAGAGTCATTTTACTGCTCATCCCAGTTCGTGCGCACACAACACAGCGGTGTGAACCCTCGGATTAACGCTGCTTCGAAAAAGGCTTATTCAGGCCTTCGGAGTATTTATCAGAATTCACCATATTTTTGATTAATAAAAACACAGTTCCCAACAAATTTTTTGCCAAATTTTTACATTTGCCATCCAGAAAATACACTTATCTGTGTTTATTAGCTATTATTAGAGGTATAAACATCCATTTTGCATTATTTTGCTCATTTTAAGCGCCACTTATGCAATATGCTGTATTAATGGCCTTTTAAAGCACATTTGCCCATTTAAGCAAGGCACAGTACGTATAATATGGGGTTAGTGCCAGGCTCGAGGCACTATAACCGTGATAGGCGCGGAACGTGAAGCAACAACCTTCATGGTGCCGTAAAACATGGTAAAATACAACATGCCAACCTGGTTTACTACCTACACCACGGTGCAACAGCAGTGCCCCTGGACTGAGGGTGACAAATGAGGAAGAACCTTCTCCAGCACCACCAGATTAAGGTAACAAAGTAATAAAATGTCTGAAAAGAATATTTTAAATAAATGGAAGTGCTTTTGGAAAAAATTAATTCTGTGAATATGGACTCCAAAGTGCTGGAGTCAACAGAACAGCATCAGGAGTTAAGTCAGGCCTCTGGATGCTAGAGAGAAGGCTAAGGCGGGGTACGAGCCTTAAAAAATTATCTTCATGCTGTACTTATCCAGACATCTAAAGTCCACGTGTTGTTAAATATTTTATCAAATTCCTACGAACACCAGCGTTCAGCCACCTGACACTGGTGTTAATCCGGTTTGTTTTGAGGGTTTGGGGTTTGATACAGGAGCAAAACTGCTCAGGTCTGTGGGAGACCTGAGCAACACGGTGACACCGCAGGCCGACAGGCTGCAAAAAAAAAAAAAAGACCATTTTAAAACATAGCAAGCAACTCTAAAATTTAAATTGGGCTTAACAATGAGCGCCTTGTTTTTCTTCTTGTGGTCGTGGGGTTAAAACCTTGCATGCACAACCTGCTAAATCTGTAAGGTTGTTATAAAACGCAGGTCTATGCGTGCTTTTATGCCCTGTTTACCCCACGCGCTTTCCCCCTGCATTCTGCATCTCGGTGTTTCCATCCTAAAGCACTGAGGTGCGCGAGTTTATCGACAGGAACAGCAAATTTTAAATATAAATCCTATTTACCGCACAGCAGCGGTGTGGTTTACTGTCCGGAAGCCTCGACTATCCTACGGTAACAATCTCGCACATAAGGAACCTGTTCGAAATGCTTAGACTGACAAACAAATGTGAACAAATGCTACTTCTGCATCATTTCTACACATTACACTATTTAAGAAAGAATCTTACACTCCTTTTCTGAATTTTATTGCACCATTTCATCTCAGTGTATTTTTGCAACTTGGCCACATTTCTTTGTTGCTCTTTTTTCTATACACAGTACATACAGGCACAGTATATGTACATAGAATATTTATTGTATTTATTTTGAACTGCCTCTCACTAAACACTTGTTGGGCTGTAAAAAAAAAAATCTCCTTGGCTGTTGTGCAGACTCAGTTGGCAGAAATGCCGCATCTGTTATTTATTTGGCTTCTTTTAACGGCGACGGAAGGGACCCAGGTGGGGTTTAAAAGTGGGAAAAGAGCGACTGTGGTGACACCTCGGTGCAGTATAGAAGGGGAGGCTCCGTGTAAAGGAAAGGGGGAGAAAAGAGTGCAGTTGTGTCTTCCTTAAACCAAGTCAATAAAAAAGGCAAGAAAAGGCCACGGAGGGAGCCGCTCGGTCGCGATTTTTATTTCCCCCGCAATGTTTACGTGAACTTTTCAACTTTGCGGGGAAGAGAGTCACACTTTTCACGGGAGAGGCTTAGATGTTTGTTTTACTTACCCTCACTTCCACACTGTTTGCCATTGTTCGCCCCCATCCTGCACAGGGCATAATAATCTACCCGCACAACCCCGCCACATCCACGGCGCTTTTTAATCCATGAAAACCGGGACGCGGAGCGGCAGCAGAGCCGCTGTGGCGCGGTGCGACCAGGAGGAGGAAGCCAGTTCAGATCCTCACTCCGGATCTCGACATAGTGCAAATCCGGCAAAAAAAAATAAAAAAAATTTTTTTTTTAAGTTTTCTTTCCTTTTTAGACGAACTTTTGATAGCGACGGGGGTCCGGCGAGACGTGCGCTGTAATCCGGACGCTCATGGCTGCAGGGAGCGCGCAGGAGCCCGCGGAGACTGAAGGAGAGCGGGGGGAAGAGCTCAGCATCCAGGCGCCTCCAGATGGTCCCTCCACGCAGGAAGCCCCGCGGCCCATGTGGAGCTCGGAGGAGGCGCTGGATCCTCACTCCTCCCTTCCTCGGACGCCCTGCGATGGGCTGGGACACTTTTTAAAGAGACCGTGGACTTGAGGCGGGTGGGAGTGGAGGCACCGCGTTGTTCTCCCCCTCGCAGGACAGCAGGGGGCGCAGTGGTTGAAGCCGTCGCTTCCCAACCTGTAGGCTCCTGACTTTTAACCCTAACTCAGCAAAAACGACTGTCAAACAACCAACTGAGCAAATAAACAATAACCGACAATTCACGCACACGCCGGTTGCCTAGGAGACGCGTGGCCGCTCCAGCTTCAGCGTTAAACACGGCGACTACAGTAACTCTGGGAAGGAATTATAATCCTTTTATCTAAAAAGGCTTTTACACGCAGAGGGTTTTTTTTTTATTTCTTTTTTCTTAAAGTGGTGGGCAAGGGATTCAAACCAACAACCTTAAGCTTACAAACACAGTCCCTTGCCCACTCTGCAGCGTCTCAGAGGACACATGGACCAAAATTATGGGACGATAATGTGACCATACAGCTATAAGTAATGCTTTATATGATGCCCTGCACATCATATGCATTCACATTATTACTTACAGCCGTTTAGACCTGAAGTGGAAACATTAAATACCCCGAAAATAGAAGCCCATTTTAATAAAACTATTTGGACCTTTAAACAGAAATTGATATGTGGTCAGTGGCGAGGTAATTCTAACTATACTGGCCAGTGCTCTGAAAACATTCCTTTTCTTTCCATTTTTGCGGCCTTCCCTCAGTATATCCTATTATCTAAATACCACATGGTATTATTAAAGTCTTAAATTATTAAGAATTCAACATAGAATAAATTCCAAAATGAGACCTAACAAGTGACTGCTTTGTTTTATATGCACGGTAATGATAAATGCATTTCCCAGAGTCACTATCACAGGGTAGTCAGGTGGCCTGCAACAGCAGAGAAGGGTGTAGTGGTTCGCCCCTGGATTTGAGGATGGTGAATTTGAATCCCATCCCCTGCTTCAATATCTGTGAGAGCGATGCTGAACCCTGAAATGCCCCAGTAAGAAGTACCCTGCTGTATATACATTATAAGCAGTGTAAATTATGGTGGTGGAAAGTATCAGTTAAGTAAATAAATGTACATTTAGATAAATCTAACATTTAGGTCCCCACAGCAAGCTTGTATTTCATTTTCCTTGCTTACTTACTGTGGATTCTTTGTAAAATACCCCTCCAGTGGGGTAAAATTCCATCTCCAGCCAGAGACTCTTCATTCACACAATGAAAAGGCAGTGCTCTCTGTTGGCACAGGAAAAGCAACTGTAATAATAAGTTAAAGGGTCCTAAATGTATAAAATTAAGTGGTACAGAAAACCAGGGGGTGCCAAACAAGTCATCTTCATAACTGCTTAATATTAATAATTAAATTCTGCATTTTCATGGCATTCTCTAAATGATCAGTGGTGGTGATGGTACAGTGGGAGGTGGTCAGTGGTGGTGGTGGTCATTCCCTATGCTGACAGCATGAGGGAAAAGGCTGCTTTTAAGCCTGGTGGTGTTGGCCCACAAGTTGCAATAAATTAAAGTCTGAAAACTGTGAATTAAATTAACATTTTAAAGTGTCTAAACATATAAAAAAAAAGAAATGAAAAGGAGTTTTTACATGTTTTTTTCTGCTACACGTGTTTGCTCACATTTTAGGTATAATATCACAAAAACCACACTGCTATGCTAAATGCCAAGACAGCCCATGATCCTCTCCTCAGAAGCTGACTCACCACAGAAGTCTGGGGAGTGAGAGCGGCATCTTTGTTCAGTCTGTTTTTATTAATTTTCTTGTTACTGGTTTATCACTGTCCTCCATAAATCGGCAGTGCTGGCTTTTCAAACATTAAAACCTGGGAGCTGTATGGAAAATTACTTCCCGGGCGCTGGGAGAGGCTCACGTCTAACCGTTTGGGTTTGGAACACAGTTGTACTCATCAGGTATGAAGGTTGGCCATTCCGATGGGGTCAAGATCCAAGCCTCAAACCTGCACTGCCAAACCAATGGTCTGACTCACAGGATGACATCCAAGCAACTCTGAGCATCCAGTTAGGATTTCACAGATGTGCATGGGCACAAAAAGTAAATAAAGCGCTCAGTAACAATGAGGCAAAAGCGGAATCTTGGACCACTCTGTCCTGAGGGCGCCGTAACTCAGTGGTGTCATGATTTCTTCCAAATTCAACACCAGATAGAAAACATATGGTTTCAGTGGTGCCCTCCTTTACTATCCTACAACAAAGTCATCTGCTCCAGTGACATTTCCATACAAATGGGGACGCGAGGGATTGTTTTTGTGCCAAAATCAATGAACATATGTTCTTCCGTATTCGTTTCTGAACGCAATCTTAGAACAGCGAAGCCACTTTGAGAAAAAATCCTGCTCACCCTATGTAGTTGACCCAAAAATCAGTTTATCCTACCAGTGTTTTTAGATGAGCTGAGGAATTCGGTTTTCCACCAGTTGAATGTATTGAGCAAAAAACAGGCATAGATCATGAGGTAATGAGCAGCATTGTATTTAATCTCTATTTCACAGCAGTTAATATTCTTCTTCTTTATCTTTTGGCTGCTCCCGTTAGGGGTCGCCACAGCGGATCAATTGTTTCCACTTCTTCCTGTCCTCTGCACCTCTCTCCATCATTCCCACCACCTGCATGTCCTTCTTCACCACATCCATAAATCTCCTCTTAGGCCTTCCTCTCTTCCGCTTGCCTGGCAGCTCCATCCCTAGCATCCTTCTCCTAATATATCCCGAATCTCTCCTCTGCACATGTCCAAACCAATCACAGCAGTTAATATTACCCCCCCCCCCCAAAAAAAAAAAAAAAAAAAGAAAACAACTAGACATCCGTTAATAAGGAGGTTCTGGAACTGTGAAGTTTGGCAAGGTTTGTGTCTGGGCCTGGTTATTAGACATCATCACATTAAGCCCAGGCAATGCTCCTGTGAGGCCCATCTCAACCTCCTCAGCCCTGCGCCCCTGCCCCCAAATGGGTGGGATACGAAACAGCGCTGTATTTTTCGACGTCTACATCCCAACCCTCCACCGCACCGTTTTCCTCCCCACAACTGCTGGGAAGCAGTACAAGGAGGACCACCCTTCCATCTGTTTGTGTTGATATAGTGCCTTGGTATGATGTAAAATACTGAGAAATTATTTGACGTGCCAGTGTTTCATGTATAATAAAACCCTGAATAAATGTAGATGCTATTATCGCGCGTGAATAAAAACAGCTGTGGCTGTTGAGGTGCACCACCAAAAATTCCAACTCTTCTCTAAATTTGGCATCTTTAATATCAAATGAAAGGCAACAATTATTCGCATTTTCCTGGCAAAATAAGAACTGCGAATGCTACGAAATGGCCCAGATGATTTGGTAAGGGTAATGACCCATGATGCAGGGTGGTAGATGTCTGGTGGATGGATTGTAACAAAGGTACTGCTCCGCTATTTTGTTGTGTTCGGGGAGGGAGAGACTTGGTAATTAATTTGTTCAACTCCCCATGCGTGACAGCCCCCCTGGGGAGCGGTGCGGCCTTTACGTAACTTTCCCATTAATTGACATTAGTGTGAAGCGTGAGCAGACCGAGACGGAGCCCTGCATTGCCCCCCCTCCTTCCTCAAACAAGGAGGCGGAGGGCTGCAAGGAAACGCCGGCTGACACATGGAGCTGGGACAAAGGGGGTGAGAAGAAGGATGGATCCAGTGCCCACTAATGTCAAGATATTATTTATTACGATAAGTAATTTAACAATTTGCAATAGTAATTTGTTTTAAATTCCTGATATGAGAGAATCACATTTGTTTTAAAACACATATGACAGGACTTACAAAAAAATGTTGAAAAAGTTCTGCAACCTGCCTTGTTTGTTTAATTCAGACTTCTATTATTCAACAGAATAAACACATCCACAATATATTTCTATTATGTTGCCCTAACAATACACACTGTATATATTTATACATACATAAATCTATTTTTATAGTTTTAATCATTATATTTGTTCATCTTTAATTGATGTATTTCTCTGTTATCTTTTTATTTATTTCTGCAAATTTTTTTCTCCGTATTCTGTGCACTGTGGACCGGAGTAACTTCATTTTGTTCTCACTTGTGTACCTGAGGGGTTCAACACTAGATGATTCTGGATATAAAATATGTATGTAATAAATATCAAATGAATGTGATTTTAGCTACAGTTCAATTGATAACTGAAAATAAATCAATACTAAATAAGCATCTGGTAACCAGTTTAAAGTAAGGCAGCTTAAGTAAAAATATATAACCATGAAAATACCTCTAGACAGACTGATTCATGATGTACTTCCATCTTTTAAATTTTATATTTCACATTTATCAGTGTTGTACTCACTCTACATGAATATAAACTAACTTCTGAAACTGAATGAATGGAACAAACTAGATAGTTGAGTTTTCAGTGCTACTATTATGCAGAACTACCCGTTATTTTATGTAATATTTATCTACAGCGATTTACTTTAATGTGAATTCTGAGAACTAAATAAGAAAATGCACTGACAGTTTATATAAAAACAAAACAGTGTCTAATAAAATGATCTAATACATACACATAAACTTTGTAACATAAGTTTGTGCTTTTTGGATTTTTGAATCACAGCAGAGATGAAGAGAAACAGGCATGCATTATTAACTTAGTATTATACTAACTAAATATACACAGAAATCTCTTCTTCTTCTTCTTTCGGCCGCTCCCGTTAGGGGTCGCCACAGCGGATCAATTGTTTCCACTTCTTCCTGTCCTCTGCATCTCTCTCCGTCACCCCCACCACCTGCATGTCCTCCTTCACCACATCCATAAATCTCCTCTTAGGCCTTCCTCTCTTCCTCTTGCCTGGCAGCTCCATCCCTAGCATCCTTCTCCCGATATATCCAGGATCTCTCCTCTGCACATGTCCAAACCAACGCAATCTCGCCTCTCTGACTTTGTCTCCAAACCGTCTAACCTGTGCTGCCCCTCTAATATACTCATTTCTAATCCTGTCCATCCTCGTCACACCCAATGCAAACCTTAACATCTTTAACTCTGCCTCCTGTCCTTTGCTCAGTGCCACCGTCTCCAACCCATAAAGCATAGCTGGTCTCACTACCATCTTGTAGACCTTCCCTTTCACTCTTGCTGGTACTCTTCTGTCACAAATCACTCCTGACACTCTTCTCCACCCACTCCACCCTGCCTGCACTCTCTTCTTCACCTCTCTTCCACACTCCCCATTACTCTGGACTGTTGATCCTAAGTATTTAAATTCACCCACCTTCGCCAACTTTATTCCCTGCATCCTCACCATTCCTCTGTCCTCCCTCTCATTTATGCACATGTATTCTGTCTTAGTCCTACTGACCTTCATTCCTCTTCTCTCTAGAAAATATACACAGAAGTCTAAATTGAACAAAAAAGCCACTTTGTTTTACTTAAGAAATGCAAGAAATACATACATGCTAGGTTTTATAGCAATAAATAAGGAACTAAGACAGTAAGCTGCTGTAACTTGTTCGACATTTTTTTTTGTGTAATATAATAGGTCACTGGAGATGTTTAGATTTTTTTACTCGTGTATTTATTTAGGCATTTATTTTATTCGTTTATTTTACCACCCACCCTGGCCGAGTTCGATTGTGTTTGACTGGTTGTTTTGTTCATGTTTTTGTTCTGTGGTTGGATTGTTTATGCCCGTTTTTAAAAGTACAGAAAATACAGTAAACCGGCGAGTCTTTAAACTGCGCCGGAAGAGGTGGGGACCGTTTCCGGTGCAGCTTCCGGGAAAGCGCGGTATGCACCACATTACAGCCTGAACTTGAGCGCTTTTCGTAAGTGATCTCGCTGCAGCAAAAGCAGTTTTTACGTTGACGTCTAACTTACAGATAATTTTTCTGTCGCGCTTCGTCCGCCTCGTATGCGATCCAATATTACTTTGACAGCCATTTAACGTTTAGTTTATCTCGGGGAGCTTGTTGGGGATGAGTTAGACTACGCCGGAGCGATTTAGGGGAAACTTTCGGAATATTTACAATTATGTTTTTGTTCAGTTTTGTTTTTATTTACTGTATGTGTGTGTGTTAGTGTTGTGGACGTCGGTAAATCGCAGTACGAGTGGTTACCGCTCTGTTAGCCGCGTTGCTAACCAGCACTATTCGGTCCGACCGTCACTGCGTTCCGTCTGGAAACTTCTGCCCGTTTTATTCACCTACACCGTGACGACGTGGCGCTGCTAAGATGAAAAGAATAAATAAAACGCATAGAATATGTAAAAACAAAGAATTTGCATTTTAAAAAGACCTAATACACTCAAATTTTAGATTTTGGTCTTAGCAATGTAACTCCCAACAGTTTAGTTACTTTTTATATGGAATTACGCGGCCTTTTCCCCTTTTGCATGTAGTTTTACCAGCGTTATTTAACGGAATTAATACGCTTTTCTGCAATGACATAACGTTAAGTTTAGCTATGAAGACTATATGTAATATTTCTTTGTCTTGTGTTGTTTTTGCTTGTATTATTTAATTCAAACCAAACTATGCGTTTACCATTACACTTGTGACATATTAGTGTTTAAAGCTATTATGGAGTGTTTAAATATCTGTGCAATTTCTTATTTTGTTACTGGAGCTGAAGCATGTGGTTAGTAAGCAATGAAGAAATTGGTTTGTATTTATTTTAAATTCCGATTATTGTCCATGGTTGTACTGGGATTGAGTTCTGTACAGCTAGGTTTATTTCAGATTCCTTCACTGTCTGATGTGGCTCATTTCACTGCAGCGTTGTCTGTTTTTTTTTTGCCTTTAGGAATCATGTTCCAGCAATGGCAGCACACTCCCTGCTGAAGGACCAAATTGGAGTGGCCCAGGACCTCCTGGGAAGGGTGGAGCAACTTTGCAGTCGGCAGACGCGGGAGGTGGAGGGACGCGCAAAGCTGTGCAGCAAACTGCGTGCTGAACTCAGGTTCCTGCAGAAGATAGAGTCGGGTCAGGTGCAGATCAAGGAGTCTCACCTGCAGAGCACCAACCTCACTCACCTGAAGGCTATTGTGGAGTCAGCGGAGAGCCTGGAGGATGTTGTGAGCGTGCTGCACGTCTTTGCTTACGAGGGCCCTGGCGGAGAGAAGCAGACGCTGGTGGTGGATGTGGTTGCCAACAGCGGCCACACGTGGGTGAAGGCCATCGGACGCAAGGCAGAGGCCCTTCATAATATCTGGCAGGGCAGGGGGCAGTATGGCGACAAGAGTGTGGTGCGGCAGGCGGACGACTTTGTGCAGGCCAGCCGCCAGCAGCCTGTGCAGTACAGCAACCCCCACATCATCTTTGCCTTCTACAACGGCGTCTCCAGTCCCATGGCAGACCGTCTGCGTGAGATGGGCATCTCGGTGCGGGGGGACATAGTGGCTGTAAACTTGGTGGTGGGGGTGGAGGATGGCGCGAAAGAGGGAGACGATGAGGAAAGTGACACCAGTTACGGGGAAGAAGCAGATAGCGACGGCAGTGAGGAAGGGGTTGCAGATGAAGAAGATGACAACGATTTGGATGTGGTGCACACCAGAGTGGACAGAGGCAACATCTTGGCAAGCGTTGCTTTCCCTACAGAGGTGAAGGTGGATGTTTGCAAGCGGGTCAACCTGGACATCACCACCCTTATCACCTATGTATCTTCCCTCAGTCATGGCAACTGCCACTTCACCTTCAAGGAGCAGGTGCTCACAGAGCAAGCGGCACAGGAGAGGCAGGAGAAGGTTTTACCCAAGCTGGAAGAGTTCATGCAGGGCAAGGAACTGTTTGCCTGCCATTCGGCCGTGCATGACTTCCGGGTCATCCTGGACACGCTTGGGGGGCCAGGGGAGAAGGACCGGGCTGAACAGCTGCTGGCCCGCGTACGGGTGGTGCCGGACCAGCCCTCAGAGCGCACGCAGCGCCTAGTAACCAGCTCCAAAGTCAACAAACGCTCTCTCATGATCTTCGGAACGGGAGACTCCCTACGGGCCGTCACTATGACCGCCAACAGTGGCTTTGTGAGGGCAGCAGCCAACCAAGGCGTGCGCTACAGCGTGTTCATCCATCAGCCCCGTGCCCTCACCGAGGGTAAGGAGTGGAGGGCCACCCCAATATGAACCTTCAAGCAGGAGCAAAGCGATCACGATTGTGAGAAGGCAAGAAAACACGTCAGGAGGAATGGTTGAACATGGCGATTCCAGCAAGCTTCTATTGCACAGCCATGCTGACTATGACTGCATATGTCATTTCAGCTGAAAGCCTTGTGGGTGTGCAGTCTTAGGTCAGATTGGTAACGGTAAACACAAGAGCATCAGCATTCAGATGGAATGAAAGTGGCGATCTATAAACCATACATCTATGTACTAGGTCACGTGGTATTTTCCAGAAGGTTCTTTGTATGTTGCGGATGTCACACATTGGCTTTATAGCAGCTCTGACATCATGCCTGATTAATCACCCATGCGCAAGCCATGTGTATTGTAGAAGAGAATAAGTTGTGGCAGGTTTGCAGGCCTTGCTCTTGTAACTAGAAAAATAACTAAATATGTTTACAAAAAATACATCTATAGAATATTTATCTTGTAATGCAATAAATCAGTACATTTGTTTTTTATTCTTGTTTCTGTGGTTCCCTATTTTTGGCTACTTTGAAAAAACAAATTGGATTGGTTGAGTTAATATAACACTAAATAGAAAAAAAGTTTTTTTGGGGCACGTCATTAAAAAGGATGAGCAAATTACATGGCTGTGTTTGTTTCTTTGTAAACATTTTAGAACGTAGACTCTCAAACTAGGGTTGGGTGTGTCTTTAAGTGTAAGAAAGGTTGTGTTGAGGTTTATGTTTCCCATCTGAAAACTGCGCAGCAAAAATGATGTCCAGACCACAGCCTGACCAGGATCCCTTGGTGTTTTTAGATAAATGTTTATGTAACAAAAGTGTATAATTGTATTTGAATACATTCCCATCATTGTAATTCAACTTAATTTTAGGTTCATAACTAGGTTTAGCTCATTACGCTTTGCTGCTTTGAATGATCTCCCTGAGTTTTAGATTAAATTACTGGAAATTCTTGTAAACTTGCCACTAAGTGTCTGCTACAGTATTATTTACCGCCATTTCCCCTGATGTAGAGTGCATGGAAATTTCCCTTCACAGCACCATCCATCCATTATCATTAACTACTGTAGCCTGGTCAGGGCTGCAGTGCTGGCATCGCTGGGAGCCGAGCTAGGAAGCTATGCTCTGTCTGGGATACAAGTTTTTCACAAGGTGGCCTCACACACACAAATTTTCTTCTGTGAGAAGGAAGACAAGCAGACATGGGGAGAACATGCAGACTCTACACAGACTGAGCCCAGATGCTGTAAGAAGGCAGAGCTACAGTACTCACCGAGCCCCCGTGCTGCCCACCTAGCACCACAGAGCGGTTAATTTTACTACAGTAAATGTCTTTTTAAAAAGATGAGTAATGGCACTCAGTATTTTTTTTTATACATTTCTAATATGTAAAGACCTTTTTTCTTAATAAATAATTATTGTTTATTTTATTATTTAATGTCACTGTAAGAATCCCTGAAGAGCCTTGTGGTCCTTGTCTCTGGGCTTTTGGTTTCTTTGACCCTATAGCTGTCAACCATTAGATGGCGCTACAGACGTTTACATGGATTGAAGGTTAGATTAAATCTGACTCAATCTGAGCAATTTTAGGAAACACACACAAGATTTTCTTGGTATGAGAGTTAAAGGACTGCTTCTGACTGAGCTACTGTTGTAATATCAGTGCTGGTGACACCTCCACAACAACAATCGGTTAAACGTGGCTGTAATAAAGGACTTGCTAAACCTTAAATTCAAACTTCTGTTAGTAACGTGGGCCAATTTATTACGCTTCATTAAAAAGGCACAATCCAGCTCTCTGTGTTAGTCAGCTTCATAGCGATTTACCCATTCATACAGCAGGGTATTTTTACTGTATGAGTTGAAAGTAAGTACCTCGGTCTAAGGTACCACCGCAGGGATTCAAACCAGCAAGGTGATAGCTAAGCCTGCAACAACTTTACTACATATAAAGAGTAAGAAAATGAAATTCACAGTTAAAATGTTTTAACTGTATGGCTCCTTTAATATGTAACTCCAAACCCCCACATTCCTATTTTTTTAAAAAGTTTTTTTCTATTTATTTAAATATTTATTTATTTATATGTTTATAGAAATGCAAACATATTTTTATAGAATGTTATATTTTAATAATTTTGTTCTGCATATTTGTGCTTCATGCTTGCTGTTGCATTCAAATATGTAAATAACAAGAACAACGACAACAATAATAATATAGTTTAATAAAAATAACCACCTTCACCTCTGTTGGGTTAAAAAATGTAGAGCGATGGAACTTTCCTGACATCTTGTTTGGTGCAGGTGGTCTGGATGGTGGATAGTGAAGTCCTGGAGAAGTTTTTGTGATTTACTGCAAATACACTGCTTATCTTTTGTGTACACTTACATACATTAACTGATTTTGTATGCACCTGCCATCACTAATATTACTTAATACAACATAAGCACATTTCCAGAGTCCTGAAGTGGGTCTACGTAGAACTGGGTGGGCACAAAAATGACATTACAGAAATATATATTTTAATTTGTTGATCTTGATATATGCAGGAGTGGTGCAGCGTTGACAGCAGGACCCTGTTGGAAGGTTTGTGGTCCTCTAACTGGACCCCCAAGCCCTCTTATCATATTGTGACAGGCTTGGAAAAAAAGAGAAAGGCTGCTTAGGGGTTTGGTGGAACAAAGGGTCCCATCATGTTTTTGTGTGGAAGAACAGATGGGCCATCATCCAGCAACAGGATGTATGCATGAGCTCACCAGGGTGGGGGAAACTCACACGGTAAAACACGGTAAAGCACGTTAAAATGACACCATGACCTTCATCAGTAAAGGTCTCAGGGGGCTCACTGGTGTGTCCTTTCAGTTTGTGTTAACCTTCTGTCTACTAAAACAGTTTATCGCAGAACATTTCAAACCCCGGTTAGAATACGAACACCTTGACAAAGGCTCCCCTCTGGATGAAGCGACGTTAACACCGCACCGGTGCGCTTTTACCTCGATCTTACCCGCTGCCACTCCTCCGGTCTCCGTCTTGTGCGATACCGGAATGAAACTAATTTACGAATCACCTGTCAACTGACCCTGGATCAGTCACGTTTTTCGCGTCATCGCTTCGACGCTTCCGATTGGGCGGACAGAGAACTGATCCTCGATCAGTTAGATGGGGAAACAAAAACAAAAAAAAAAGTGGGCGGGTCAATTGGACGTCACGTTTGCGTTGTGACGCCACGACGCCGCCGGCGGCCCCACCCTTTCGCCATATTTCCACTGTGAAAGCGATACGGCGGCGCGAGAGGGAGGAGAGGTTGCAGTTTCGCGCCGGGAGTCTGAGGAGGGTCACTGACCAAAAAAAACCCCAGAGAGGAAGGGATCGAAGAGCAGCTTTAACGTTCCGCCGTGCGCGTTGTCGTCAATCGCTCGTCGACTTGGCGGAGACCGAGAGCAGCAGGTACGTGCTTGTAGCGGTGGAATTCGTTTAGTTCTCCGTACAGTTCGCCACCACCATGTTGCCCGCGCAGGGCGGCGTAGGTGCGGTGGCGCCTGTTGCCGGCGCGTGGCTCGTTTGCTGCCCAAAATCCCAGTTCGTCTGGAGGAGACCGAGCTTTTTCTCACGGGAAGGCAGCCATCCCCACCTCTTTAACCACCTTCCCTATTCCATCTAGCTCCAGCATCTTCCCTATCCCTTCTGTCTCCAGCACAGTCCCCATCCCTTCCGTCTCCAGCACGGTCCCCATCTCTTCCAGCACCATCTCCATCCTTTCCAGCACCATTTCTCCACCTTCAGTCCTTACAGCTCCATCACTACCTCCATCCCTGTAGCTCCAGCTGTATCACCAGTTCCACCCCTTTTACTCTGAGTATCTAACGCCTGTCTTGTATACACTATAAACACCCCCTATTTACATACCCCTTTAAACCACCATCATCCTTTGTTGCTGATGCCAAAAGACCATCCTGCTGTGCTACATGCTTGTGAAGATGTACGCTCTGATGGAATGTCACCTGCTGAGAAGACACAGTTGAAATTGGTTGTACCAAGTAAACCCTAAGAAAGGACACCACAATGGCAGTAGCGCTGCTGCGTTGCATCACCGGGACTGTTTGGATGAGGGTTTGAATCTGGCTAAGCCTCTGTGGAGTTCGCGTGTTCTCCCTGTGTCTACGTAGCTTTCCTCCGAATGCTCTGGTTTCTTCCCACACTCCAAAACATTTTTCATGTTAAATGGTCACTATAATCTGCGTGGCCACCTTGCCATGCACCGCTGCCCCATCCGGGGTGTTGTCTGCTAACTTGGCCGCCAAGGATTCCCATTTAGGCTTCGGACCACTGCGACCATCACCGAGGCAAGCGGTTAAGGATAATGGAAGGATGTCCATCTGAAAATATAAATTTAACCTTCATTCTGCAAAGTGCCTTTGCTGTGCAGCACAATGGACTGAGTGCCTGGCGATGACCTTTGTGCTCGAGAGCGTATGTGAGGCTCGCTGCACTTGTACAGGAGCCAAAATGGAACTTCTCTTCCTGGCCAGTGGATGGTTGTCGTTTTCATTATGGACTTTGTACGTTGTCAACTGCAGATCGACAGATCGCCGCACATGTATATAGGAGCAAACAATTGTATTATTACAGGTATTTATGGGTGTGACATTCATACACCTCCTGCTGACTAAAGTGTAGCTTGGATGAAATGGCCTCAGTGTGGTTTTGATAAATTGCTTATAGCCCGTCAAAGTGGTAGTCTGTAAATATTTAATCGGATCTTTAATTAATGTCAGTTTAAACTGAGACAATTTCAAATCCTGCTTTATTGAAGCAGGTTGTACCTTAACATTTACAAATCGATGCCGATGTTCCAATGCTCCCTCGCTGACAGAAGTTACAGTACTAGTTTGCGACTATAAAAATATGAATGGGAAGAAATTGTTACGTGTGTATTTATGCATGTTTAGAAACACCAGACACCACAACCTTGTTTCTGCCGGTCTGTACGTTTTTCCACTTAATTTGTGATATCGTTTTTTTAATTTTTATATATATATATATATATATATATATATATTTATTTTATTTTATTTGAGAATATTGGTGTGACGTGCAGAAAATAAACCCCGTGTATGTAACACCTGATGTTTATCAGAGGTTACACCTTTTGGTAACACTAAGAGAAGGTAAGGTATTTGAATTTCAAAGAATTGCTAGAAATTAAGATCATGGATCAGGATGCAGCAGTGTCTCTTGCCCAGACTGCACTTTTAGTGTGTTGAGATGAATGTCCATTTTCTTACGACTTGGGATCTGATGTAGAACATCTGCCTGCTATATTGGGTAGTGTAGCGGCTAAAAATGAAGGCATGTAGCTTAAATACGATTGTTTTAAATCCCAAGAGATAGCCTGCTTGAGCAAGTGCTTCCCATGATTGTTCTCCAGTGTTAGTGAGCTGTGTAAATGCGTGATGTGGATGGAGGCACCAGCTCAGCCCGTGAATTCCAGACCTGTTCCCTGGAAACCCCCAAATATTCTGGAAATCTTCTCCATTACCCCTCCAGTCCACTTATTGTTGGTTTTATTGAACTGGGCAGCTTCTCTTAAATCCATTAATAGGTTTGCTTCACGTGTGCTGGTGGTGGAACTGGAAAGATGTATGAAATTGCTTGCGTTCTCTGAGGACCACCTTAGCAGTAGCCAAATTGTAGTAATGATTTTGCTGCTAGGAAGCAATGGAAATGTCCTTAGTGCATCCTATCCACTAAATTTGTGGATTACTGTAGTTTCTACCACTCTTCTTGGTGAGCCACAACTGTGCTCTGATATTCTAGGATGGGAGCTAAAGAAGGAAATATGGAACTGATGTTTTTCTTGGGTATCTCTCAAGATACAAGTGTTTGACTTTTTTTTGCTTATGAGTGAAATTATTTAATACCCTTCATGGAGGTATAACCAAAGGTGAGTCTGATTTTTCGTGTTTATGAATAACAGTAGCTGTGTTGTGGATTTTGTAAAGTTTGTGCCAGCAGTTACACCCAGTTTGCTAGTAGCTCCACCACCTGTTCTTGTCCATAGGTCATTTTAGTTACATCTCCCACTTATGAGAATCCATAATGCAAACCAGTTTCCAGCAATTCATTATGCACGCGAGTAGTTGGGTACCTGTATTTATTTGCATTCATTTATTTTTCTCCCTAGCAACTTACAGCAGGAATTTATTAATACATTTACATATCAGGTAAGTTTATTTTAATGTGTCAGTTCTGGGTGTGTGGCTTGCTCACGGCTGGGCACACGCCAGAGCTCTAACCACTATGCTGTTTGTATTGAAATAATCAACTTTGGTTTGATAAATTTTTGGATAAGTTATTTTAGCATTATTTGCTCTTTAGTTCCTGGAGTTTGTAACACTGAACTTGTTATTATTGTGCATATTTTATGAGTGTCTTTAGGCTTTGACTTGCAAATACAGCTTGGTGACCTGCTGTTATTGCGATCGAAGGCATTCACTGACTTGGCAGGTTTCAGATGCCAAGAGCCATATCCGGGCTTCCTGCTCTCAAGGCTCCTGATGACAGGTGTCAGAAGCTATAGAACAGTAACGGATGATGGAAATGATAGCTGTTATCGAAGCAGTGATGTGAAAACCGCTACAAAGATGGGGGAGATTTTTGGGGCTGTTTGTGAAATGCGTTCATCAGTTCTGTGGTGGCGAGTTGGTCTAGATGGGCTTCAGTGACACTTCCTTTGTGTTGGAAACCGCTGCCCGGCGATTCATTATGAGATGGGTGTGTACTGTCAGAACAAGCAGTCAAACAATCCAAGGTGTGTGTGTGTGTGTGTGTGTGTGTGTGTGTGTGTGTGTTTGTGAGAGAGCGAAAGATCAGCGTAGGACTCCCATTTCAATCACAACCAAAAGTGTCTAGTTTTGAATGTTGGGTAGAAAAGACCCAGTGCAGGGAGGGAGGGGATGGAATATCCATTAAAGCAGAGGTGTAATGGTTTGTTGGTGACAAGCTACATGTCTCGCTCAGTTGGCCCAGATAGATATGAGATCGCCAGAATGCAGCTGGTTTTTCCGTTATGTTCTCCAGTCAAGGGTGGGTGGGTTGGTGGGTGGGGGTGCAGCAGGTTTTCCTGCCTGAAGACTGCAGCTTATATGAATAATGTCAGCTAAGATAGTCTGGAGGCAGACGTAATGCAAACTTTATTTCCTTCTGGCCCTTTCAAGGTTTTTATTTATGATTTCGAGGGTAAAAATAGATGCGTAAAACAACCAATAGTCCTGTCCTTGAAAGGCTGTTTGCCAGTTCTGCCTTGCGACCCATACGTCATTCATGCTTCATGACTTATAGTTTGAAGATCCAGGTGCAACTTTGCTCTTGTCTTATGTGCTCTAAAATGATTCAAAATGGCTTTACAAATAGAGGAGTTCTGCACAGTGCTTTAAATAGGATGTAGTAGCGGGTGCAAACAAAGCAGGTACTCTCACCTGACTGTCGCTTTGAAGGATAAGGAGATTTCTGCATGTCTGCTATCCCGAGACAGGACAGAGAGACTTTAACAAGTCCATTTTATTGTCGGAGAACCAGAGAAAACGAATGCAGGCCCAGACTTATGTGTTGCTGGCTTGAAAGGGCACTCGCCAAGTCGGCCGGCTTCCCGCAGCGCGTGCTCCTTGTTGCATTTCCATCTATTCAAAATACTGAAATGCAGGCTCCAAACCTGTGTGAGTTAGGGCTTCTCAGACAGCGGCCTCGGATTGCACGTCTGAGGCCTGCCGTGCCCAATGCCATGTTGCCCGGCTCCCACCTCGTCTCCTCGCAACAGCCATTAGTCACCTTGTCTGTTGGTGGTGAACTTGGAAGTGAGCAGTTTCACTAGAAAGCGTGCTGGTTCTTTGTTTGGAAATCAAAAATTATGGTTGTAACCTTTGCTACGAACATTTTGATAAAGGTAACTGGGAAAACTGGTGCATTTTGCGATTAAGAAAATACGAGTTGGTTTTTTGCAAGAGTTGCGCACGACACACAGCATTTGCATCTTACCTTTGTGCTTAAATTGAAATTCTCAGTATTTGAGATACTTGAGTTGTGTTTCTGGGCTCCAAAGCACTTTCAAATGAGTCCAATGAGTGATTAAAACTGCCAAGCTGGATGGCAGAGAAGGAATCTGCCTTTCTGCCACTGCTGTGATTAGAGCGAGATGTTTTATGTTGGCAGTTGTAAGAGGATTCGCAGGGCTTCCTTGCCAACGTCAGGGTGATGACGTACCTGAAATTGGCCTGGAGGAGGAGTCCGCCAGCTCTGTAAGACAGGTTTTTTATTATTCTATATTGTAAGAGGGCCATGCTACTCCCAGTTGTAGTACCGGTTTGCATGAATGGGGATCGAAACATTACTGTCAGTCCAACTCCTAGTCTTATTATTTTTAGAAGCCTGGGATATGCAAATAAAGGGCCATTTGTGTAACAAGATGTTGTCTGGATGATGTCTAAGTTTATCTTCTCGCTATCAAAATTTATCCTCAGTCTGAGTCATTCTGTTCTTGTTGCTGTTATGTGCACTTTTTATTTGTCATAATCATGTTGCCTGTGATTGAAGTGTAATTCATAGAATTAGAAAAAAACTGTATGATTTTTAATTATAAAATCTAAACCAACATCATTTTGAGCATCTGGTGGGGAGCTGTGTGTCGGTTGTTAATTTGTTTGCATTTAGAATTGATCCTAGTACAGCTGATGTGGCCTTTGAAGGGGTCGGAGTTGGACAAGTCGGTTCTGCACGGATGAACCCCTTCCGGTCAGAGGACAGCTTGGGTTGGTGTCAGTTCACCAGCATCATCTCCATCTCTATGCTTTCCTCGCTGTGGTCATGAGTTCCAGTGAACCTGTAACTGTGTGGGCCTTGTGGATGCAGCAAAGAAATGCCAGCACAGAACTGCAGATGCGAGGTGGGAGAACTCATTGGCTTGAACTCGTGACAGATGGATTTGAACAGAGAGCTTATCTTGCTCCTCAGCCCATCAAGGGGTGGCAGCATGTAAGAAGTCTGATTGCGGCCTGCTGTTGGGTGGAATGCTCTTGGCTCATGTCTTGGCTTTAGAGCAGCAAGCTGATTTGACAGTCCATGCGAGTTGTGGACGAATGTCTGTGATCAGAGCCCCGGCAGGTCTGCTGCTTGAGGACGACAAGGCTGTTCCCTTTCCTCCTTTTGTTATCGAATATGTTCATTTGGATGATTTCCTCCCTTTGTGAAAGTCACTGTTCAGATTGAACGCTACGGTCAGTGGTTGTCTTGTTGTGAATCTTGTTGTGAGCAGATGGTGTTGCTTTGCATCTCTGACCGGTGTTTGTTTTATAGTAAGTGTTTACTTTCAGAAGGAATTCATACTTTTTTCATCTTAGCAATTTTTCACATTTTTTGGGGCAGCAGGTAGCACACTGGTTAGAATTTTTTCCTTATACTCAAAGGACCCAGGTTTGAATCCCACCTCTTAACTTCATACCCTACCTGTAAGTTGATGGAACCACGAATTGCTCCAGTAAAAAAAAAAAAAAAAAAAAATACTGTATCTACCTCTACAAATGGGTAAAGTGTTGTAAGTTGCTTTAGAGAAGAACGTCTGGTAAATAGTTTAATGTAAATGTAAAGTCCACTATAAATCCAACGGCCATGTTAAATTTAAGAGAAGACAAACTGTAGCAATGTAGTCAGTTCTAGCTGTGATGTTCTGTATGTAATTTTGTAAACCTAGTGAGATGGCAGGGTTCCTTACTAACATCTTAATAGGAAGAACCTTTTCTTTGTGCTTTCACACATATAATGTAAATGCAGCATTACAATGAACAGTTTTATTTATGAGGCATTTGTTTGCATAGTTTTGTCTCTTAAAAAAAAAAGGTTGAAAAATACCCACATGTACATTTATTTGGGATGCAGGTGAGCAAGATAAGATATGCAGATTTTAAATTAGCATGTACCTCATATTGTTTCAGCCTGAATGAGACCTGGGGAAGGTTATCTGAGACACAGTATCGGCCAGTATGAAGAGGAAAATATTTTTCAGTGCAGTTTCTACTGTTTCACAGAAGTGGGGATTCTACTGTGAGGTGCGTCCTATTCAAATGCAGAGTATTAAAAAAGGCTCGCCTGTGCCAGAGATTGGGGCATTTGTGATGGACATGGTGTGGTGTGGACTCTACTGCTGAGGATCATGTAGCCCAGCAGCTCTTATCATACAGGTTCAGTACTGTGTCATATGAATCAGCATCCCAAGGGTCTCTGGAGAAGAGTCTG
Organism: Heterotis niloticus; assembly: GCA_018136845.1. Lineage (NCBI taxonomy): Eukaryota > Metazoa > Chordata > Actinopteri > Osteoglossiformes > Osteoglossidae > Heterotis > Heterotis niloticus. The sequence goes on from CM030903.1 coordinate 21,465,454, forward strand.
TGCCAAGAGAACTGACCATTCAGCACAGAAAACCAACATAGTTGCTCTGTTCAGTTTGAAACTGTGAGTCTTTGGGGAAAAGAATTCCTTCTAAGAGACCTCTTGCACATTCTGATCTCTTTGGACTGTTAAGTGGGGTGCTGGCCTCCATCAAAGAATGCAGGTGATTTGAAATTGTCCCTCATCCCACTGCAGACCTTTTTTGTCACATTGGCAGAGAGAGGAGTGCCAGATTGACTTGGTCCCTCCTGTTCCTTTCACTCACTCCTTCTCTTTCTGTCTTTCACTGACATACTCCCACTCTCTCTCACTCTCTGACACTGACAGGCTCTTTGAGAGCAGATGCGGTGTTGTATTAGGAAGCTAAGCGCTGAGGTCAACAAGGCGTGACTCACGCTTACCCCCAGAGACATGACTCCATGCATTGTGGATGTGCCAGGGACTATCCCACATAGCAACAGTCATGGGACTACCATGGTTTTTTGAGAGCAAACATCACTTTATTTACCTCCTTCAGGTTCCTACAGTATGACAGGGTGGTTTCAGGCAAGCTGGTTCTGGTGTGACATCAAGAGTGTTTGGAGGATATCAGAAAAGGCCAAATTTTTCACAGGCTATCAGCTGTCCAGAAAAGTAGAGGAGCGAAACAGATGAGTTCCTGTTTGTAGCCCCCCCCCCCCAGCTGATGGTGTCATAAACCTTGGACTGGGACCGCTCCTCACCCGCCCGGTAGAGCTGAACAGCTGTGGTGTGAGGAGCTCTGGCATCACAAAGCCCCTTGTTTCTACAGCTCCCTCCCCAGGCAAAAAGAAGGCTTGGGTACAAACAGGGCAGGAGCGCAGGAGCTTTGGTTTCTGTCCCATCCAGGTCCATGTGGGCAGGTTGTTTTCTGGACTTGTTAACCAGTGTGGGTCATGCAGGTCATGAGCAGAGCGTATGACTCCTGTCATGTGGCCAAATTGAGATAGCTGTGTCACTCCACTTCTGACTCGACTCATTTACACTTCAGCTATGGTCAGAGGTATGGATTGGAACATTACTGCATGAAGCCCTAAAGTACCCATAGTTTATGAGATGAGCTCACTCAGGAGAAAAAGGGAGCACTGCATTGGGTCCAGACTGACTGAACAGGCACAGAGCAGGTTTAAGCTGTTCTCTCACCCTCAGATCGACCATGCAGTCTGTAGGTCTCCCAAGGCAAAGAACAGGGGAGCATGGAGCAGAGAAAGATGCATAGGTGGGCATGATGTAGAGTTTGTGCTTGTGCCTGTAGCTGGATAACAAACAAAAACTGAGTTGAAACACTCATGTACAAATCTGCTGAATGAACCTTTACTTAAATTCTATTAAAGTTGTGGTCTCAAATAGAAAAATACAGCAGAGCAAAGCAGATAAGGACACAGACCTAAAGGGTATCTGTTCCAGTCACAGTTGGTGTTCGACTGATGTGCTGAACCTGCTTCGGTATTGTGCTCTCAATGGTCACTGTCAGCAAAGCAGCAGAAAGTGTCCCCTCATCTGTTTGTAGAACAGAAAGCTTAATTCTATTTGTGTGTGTGTGTGTGTGTGTGTGTGTGTGTGTGTGTGTGTGTGTGTGTGTGTGTGTGTGTGTGAGGGAGAGATTTTACGGCACTTGCTAGGTCTCAAACCTGTCTCTGTTTTAGGTGTATTTCTCCACTGTGGATCCAATGTAGGACAGTGAACAAGTTCTCCAGGTGTATGTCCCCATGGGGCTGTGTTCCCAGTGTTGGGATGCATGGGGTACAAAGAAATATGGAGCACTCTGCACAATGTCGTTTATGTTAAAACATAACCTAGTTCAGTGGTTTTGTGAAGTGTGTGGGGGAAAAAATACCACAGTGTAGTCGCAGCAACACCTGCCGTTTATGGGTTGTGAACTCTTCTTAGTCAACAAGAGAACAATAGGCCAACAGAAATTTGGGTTTTGCTGTTTACAAGTTTCATGTTCATATTTTATTTATATATAATATATAAAATATAGATACATGACCATTTAAAGTAGTAATGATGAAAATAGTTGGTGTTGTATTCTGAGCTGTTTAATGCAATTTATTAATTTATTATTATTATTATTCTGCAGGTTAAGTTATGAGGTCCTGCATGTGGTCTAGGTAGCTCCTGTAGAGACAAGGGATGGTAAAGGGAATGGAAAAACAGATCAGACCACGCCAATGCCATATCTAGGATCAGCAATGGAAAAGGTGACCAGAGTTTTGAACAGGAAATGCTCCAATAACCCTTAACTGGGAGGGGATCCCAACCACCTACCACGGCAACTTAAAATAACAAGCAAAGCAGGAAAGCTGATGAACATCCGCCTGGAATGGCATCTGGAGCATTGAGACTGTATGTTTGAGCTTCATGCTGGGAAAATAATTAAACCATCTTCTCTATTCTAGTCTCCCAGCAGATCATTCCAGAACATAATCTAATTGTGGTGTGTGTGTGTGTACGCATGTGTGTGTGCATGTGTGCGTGGGTGTGTGCGCGCAACTTAGGAAACAAACAACCATCATTCCATTCACCAAGGTTCATGTAAGTCTGTTATACTTTTCACTAGGTTTCAAAATGCATTTGGTGCTGAAGGGTAAGATGGTCTGGTTCCACAGGATGTCTCCTTGGGGTGTTTGGGTGCAACTGGGTGTCGGGGGCTGGCTGATGAAGAGAGCGGATGCAGACGGAGCTGAAGGAACAGTGTCCCGCTGAACAGAGGAGGTCTCTGTGTGCCGTAACAAGCATGACCCCCTGGGAGACTTGTCACGGACACCCTGCAGCGGACACAGAACGTGGGATGGAAAGCCAAATGAGGGAGGAGAAAGACAAACAATAATCAAGAGGCCTATTATGTTTTGACCTTGTTGGTGACTGTCATGCCACAAGTTCTTAGCTACACCTTTCAAAATGAGTTGAGAATAAGGAATAACTAAGAACAACGAGGAAATTCTGTCCGCTCGCAGGTACCGGTTGGCACGGCAACGCTGTATTCCACTAGGGACTGAAAATGCAGTGCAGGCTAGGGAAGTCACCAATGTTCCCAGTTGCAGACCGGCCCTGCCACCTGAGCTGGGAACTCCTGGAAACTAGCTTGTAGAACAAGGCAGAGAATGTCCACGGGCGCCGTGTTCCATTCAAGGTCATTGCATTCATGTGCTTTCTTGTCAGTCAGCAAATGGATCTCCTCCAGGAGGCTGCAAGCAAATGGGGAACCGGAGGAGGATGTAGTGCCCCCACTCCCTTTGATACTCGCAGCTGGCGTCTCAGTGCAGGGTGAAGGCTGGGGGTGAGCAGCCAGGAGTAGAATTCAACGACATGAGTTTGCACAGGTTTTGGTCGCCGTGGCAATACCACCTGTCTGTTTCTCAGTATCTGGTGTTGGAGAATCCTTGTAATCAGAGAATGCAGATGAATGTCTCCGTATTGTACATCTGTTTGTATAATCTTTTAAATATTTGCACCAGCCACTTGAGTTTCCACTGAACCTGAACTAGTAGGTTTTGTCTAGGTTTGTCTTTTCTTTCCCTTGACCCTTTTACTCATGGAAGTTTTAGTACTGAAATATTGAGTATAGTCAGAGGGTAAATATTTACCTGTGGCAGTACTGTTCTATTAGAGGTTTCTGTTGGTTGTTCTTACTGTCATTGAATGAATATACCCTGTGTGTGTGTGTGTGTGTGTGTGTGTGTGTGTGTGTGTGTGTGTGTGGCCACCTTACAATAAATTGGCATCCCATCCAGGGTGTAGCTTCTTAGCTTAGTGCCTTGTGATTGTGGGATAGGCTCCGGACCACTGAAACCATAACCAGGGCAAGCGGTTAAGAGTAACGGATGGGTGGACGTATTGACATTCGTAAATATGGAGGCCATATTTGTTGTGGCGAGGATGAGTCTCTGTGAAATTCAGTCTACAAACACATGGCAGTGGGCTGCAAATTGGGTGTAACAGATGGATTTCGTGCTGAATTCACTGAGGCCGAAGCTGATGGTCACCAGCGAGTGGATGCGCCTGTTCTTAAGATGCTTTCTCTTGGAGAGCTTTGATTTAGACCAGCATCCCATCTGCTTCTCTTGCATTAATAATGCCTTTATCACTGACCACAGTGCATTCGACTATCACTCGACTTGCTGCTGTATTTACTATTTAACCAGTTTTGTCCTAGAAAAATGCTTGTTATATTTTGTCAAAGTTTTTAACAGCAGATTTTACCACTGATTCAGAAGTCAGCGAGAAAACAATGTGTCCCTGTGGCTTGAGGATTTTGTTTAAAGAAAGAGGCACAAGAGACCTCACTGTTTCTCCTCTTCCTGCATCCTTCTGGCAGAGGGGAGCCTGAGATGTCAAGACAGTGCAGTTTTTCATGCTTTGCATGTGCTGTTATGACAGTCCTGCAAACACCATCATCATTATCAGCACCCCCCCCCCCCCCTCAGCTCAGCTACATCCTCTCACCCACACCTCTCCCTCTTTGGTCCATGCTTCAGTTATTTCACATCTCACCCCCACCCCTGACGGCCAGGGGTAAGGAATGTAGCATCCCTCTGCCCCAGTCACACCCCCACTCTCTGCTCTCCTCTGGCAACCTCAGTCAGCGGGAGGCTTATTAGGTCTTCCCTTGAAATGACACAAATGAATTACCTACTCGCAACGAAGGACAACAGAAGCTTATTTCGTGCTTCTCCCAGACGAAGGTCCTGTCTGTACACCTTGTTAGACGTACGTATTAAATGTCACAATGTGTGAGAAAAAGGTGGATAAAATAGACTCCCAAGACGGGGAAAGGGAAAGGCGAGACATTAGGAGAGAAGGTGAGGTGAGAGATTGGCGAGGAGCTGAGTGTCGTGGTGAGGACATCTGTTCTTGGCTCGCCGTGCAGATGTATGAAGTTCCTCCAGGTGCAGTGAGGAAAAGGCCACGTGCACTTGATCGGCACAGGTCATGTTGTTTAAATACTAATAAAAATGGGATCTTTAAATGCAAGTTTTCCAGAATGGGTCTTGTGATGGAAACAGGGTTTGGTGTACAAGTATTGTTCATTGTCATGAATTTATTCTGGACTCTTAGCAACAACCTAAATATAAACTTCTTCCTGAATGTTCTGTCCTCCTTAGGACTGAAATGGGTGTGTTCATTGACACCGTGATTGTGTCGTTGGTTTGTTTGTTTGTTTATGCCTTCAGTTCTATCATTTGTGCTTCGAATGACAGTTCTGGCATCATTTGTTGCTTTTAACCGCCTCTGTCAATTTTACAGGTGTGTGTGTGTGTGTGTGTGTGTGTGTGTGTGTGTGTGTGTGTGTGTGTGTGTGTGTGTGTGTGTTTTTTGACATTTTTATGCATTGATACTGAGTCCTGTTTGAGATTTTGAATTTATTTACATGTTTAAAGAGCCATGTCTATGAATTATAACTATACTTTTCTGTTTTTTGCACCTTTTAAATGTCTGCACCAACTTGTGCGTTTGATACAAATTTTAAAAAGGTGCCCCCCCCCCCAACAATCGGGCCTGCACATGGTTAATTTTTCACTTATTTATTATCTAGCAGCTCATAAATCTTTAGCTATGCTATCTCTTGAACATAATGGGTTAATTCAAAGTGCAGTGCCACGTGCTTGCAAATTCAAAGTCAAAGTATAACCATCCAAGGAAGGCTTTACAGTGGAAAAGTGGTGGATTGGAGACCATTATTAAACCTCAAGTTAAATATGTGATTTTAGGGGAGACGGAGAACTCAAACTGGGGTCGCAATTTTAGAGGTGTGACTACGGCATTGAAAAGAGGGTGGCAGTCCCCATTTTCTCATCCACTTCTAACAGACCAGGAGCTGACTGTTTGGTTGTGTGGCCCAATGTCATGGCCCCACAGAGGGCCGAATGTAACCCTTCAGCAGCGTTGAGTGCAGACACACTCCTCAGGCCATGTTTAATTTGTGTGCTACACACGCACACACCGCTGTGGAGCTGGCTGCTGGTCATTTGGGGGGGGGGGGGTCCTGCATCTCAGATCTCCTTCCTGCGTCTGTCCCTTGCAAAAAAAAAAATAATAATTTGTGCCAATTTCTAAGCACGACTGTGGTTCTCTGTGCATTCATATCCTCATTCAGTAAACGTAATTGTATTTGCTTTTTTTAGTCATAGTTACACAAAATTAGGAAAATTGGGTATGTAAATTAAATATAATGTGTATATTTAGGCCAAACCAATGTAATCCATTTTTCTGACATAAAAGGAAGATTGACAATAATGAACTTCCTGTTCATTACTTGTTTTCTGCCATTGGTTGTCCTTGAAAATCCTGCACTAAGTGCTGGGTGCAAAGCCACTTACAGTATAATGGCATCAGGGAAGGCCCTGCGGGTTTAAACTGAACAGCCGTGACCAGATGCCAGCTTCGCGGTGACAGTGACAATCGCTTGCTTTCATGACACCCCATGCTAACCGACCCGTAAGTGCAGGGAAGACAAGTGCGTCTGCTACAAGCTGATTCACATGCAGCCCAGCGTGCCCCCCTTTCGCAAATGTAAACCCCCGACAGTGGAACACTTCCCAGACCTGCCACTGAAACCTTGGGGATCCGATACAGTCAACAGTGGGGGGGGTATCCATGGCAACCAGTCGGGGCCTTTACCAAGCATCTGGCACCTGATTGGTTTTCCCGCAATCTGTAGCTTCCCATTTCAAACATTTGTACTCCACCCTGTCAACCAACTGCCACTCGTGACGTTCTGCGTCTCCACGTCACATTTGTTTTTCAGACTGTAGGAATTGTGAATAGAAACTGCTTCTTCAGTTGTATAAACACTCTTAACAGTAGAAGCACATGGTAGGTGCGTATGTGGTAGGACCTGACAGGATCCCTGTTCTGCCTGCATCGTCTCTCCTCACACCCCATGTCAGAGACACCTGCTGCCATCTGCGCTGGGATGCCACCTCAAGAGCACCAATGTGCCTGCCTCTTTATTATTTAGGAGGTGCCAAGTTGTTGCCAGGTTTGGCAGTCAGTCTCCTAACTCCAGGAAGTGGCACGAGCTTCCGTAGTGTTTGGCTTCTTTCTAGCCAACATTGGATAATTTGTTAATGGAAATTGATTCTGTCTGTGTTATGTTAAAATGACATGCCTATTAATGAAAGTACTGTCATTATTTATTTGTTTACCTGGCACTTTTCTTGAAATCATGTAGTGACTTATTAGCGTTTCAAGTTTTTAACTGGCTCAAGGGCAGTAAAGCAGGAGCAGCATTTGACTATAGGGCCCTGCCCTATCCACTGTTGTTCCCAGTGGCCATAATTGGGAGTAAGATTAAAATGGGATTAAATGACATGAAGGCGCCCTTTGTATTGATCTGTAGTTGTGTCTATTGAGAGCCCTCACTGCTGAGGCTCTGTTGGTAGACCCCTGCTTATGACAGACGGCTGGCAGCTCTGTATCATAGTAACTCCAAGCAGCATGTTCCAGGGCTGGAGGTGGAACTGCTAAAAGATTGATGGAGTCTTTAGTTTCTTAAAAGCTTTATTGTACCTTTGTGTATTAATAAAACACCAAGATTGTGCAGCCTGACAAAGGGGATGAATAACAAAGAAATAGGTAGCAATGCAGCTGAGCTCCTGCAGAGATGCCACTGTGTAGACCAGGCTGTCACTGGATAGAGTTTTCACAACTTAAGTACCTGATAGGGGTTTGGGGGTAATTTTCCCCCAGATTGGTAAGTTGTTGTGATTCCTTCCGGGAAAATTATGCTTTGTAATATTTGTACATATGAGCAACATTAAATAAAATATAGGGGTTCTGCTAATGTGGTGTAAGGTTGACTTTATTTTCATTCTGTCCTTATACAGCTGTACGAGAGAACGAAATTTAGTTTTTCCTGAAGTATGGTGCAGAGTATCCTAAACAGACAACATTATGACATTACGACACAGGACAACACAGAGTAGTTGAATAGATAAATTGATAGAAATGGATAAATGAATACATAAGGGAACATAAGAGGATCAGTGCAAACAATCTGTAATGATGTTACATTGGGACGGTGGTCAGTGGGTGCTATCAGTCACTATGCTGTCCAAAATTCAGCCTCCTGACAGCCTTCAGGAAAAAGTTGTTCCCGAGTCTGTTATTGTTGGCCTACAAGCTGTAGTAGCATCTTTGAGACAGTTACCAAGGGTCTATGGGTACGATACAAGTGAAGTGGCGTTGATATCCTGGGGAGACTTAACTACCTGCCTGCAAAGCCCTCAAGTCAGAGACAGTGCTTTTCTCATACCAGACTGAAATGCTGGAGGTCACGATGCTCTCTATGACATATCTGTAAAAGCTGGTGAGAATGAGGGATGGACATCCAGCTTGTTTCCGTCTCCTCAAGAAAATGAGATGCTGTCGTGCCTCCTTCACTAGGTGAGTTGTGTTGCGGTTCCAGGAGATGTCTGCATTGCATTCCTGTGAACTTGAAGCTCTTCACCAACTCCACAGCTGAACCACCAATGCACTGAGGAATGCGAGTAGCTCAGGTCCTTCTGAAGTCAACAGTCATCACCTTGAGAGACAGATTGTTGTCTTTGCACCAGGCTGCAAGCTGCTCCACTTCTCTGTAGATGGGCTGTGGTGTCACCAGCACACTTGATGTGTATGGGGGGATTTGGATCCTGTAAATATTTTGCACATTTTTCAGCCCATTAATGGAAGCGTTGTAAGGCTGGTTCAGGGACAAGAGGAGTAAGGAACGGGTCTCTTTTCAGTAATGTTTTATTCAAACAAACAGGAGTTAGGAATAAGGGTTAGTGGGTCAGTGGGTTTGTAGCATCTGAACTGGAGACTAACAGAATGTGGGGATGTCTCAAACCCAGGTTGGATTCACAAAAGCACTGTCTCTCCCTCTTTTACTTGAGGTGGCACCAAGATACATCATAAATAGAGAGAAGGGAGGTTCTTAAACAGGTTTTCAGGATAAAGGGACTCTCTTAGACTCATCTAAGGTGATAGGATCCTGGCGCCTGTCAAGGGACGCAGGCTTGAGTGCGTGTTTGAGTCCGTGTCAGGACTTGGGAGTGGTGGGTGTGTGCCATGGGAAGACAAGTCTACTCCTACATTTGGCATTAATCTGTTCAGCTGAGTTTCTGTTTAGTGTGATGTTCCATCTGTCAGTTTTTTTTTTTTTTTAAACATTATCCTCACTGTTATTTTGTGGGAGTAATTTCTGTGGCAAGAGTGCATTTTTGTGGTCTCTTTCTTAGATCTCTTCAAATTATTAGTTACTGAAAATATATAAAGTACATTGAGAAGATAGTATTTAAACAACTGAAGCTGTGGGTAAAAGAATTTCATAATTTTATTTTGTAATTTTTTTTTCCTTTTTTAAAGCAGCAGCAGAGTTCACAAAATGTTTTTGATGAGTCAGTTCTGTAGAGGAAATCTGTAGGCATGCTGATATGAGGAAGCACTAACATGTTTAATAATAATCTATTTTATGTAGCTCTTTTAAAAGGAATTCTGAAAGGGCTCTACCATAAAGGTATATGGGTTACAGGTTTACAGCATATTACAGTATCAACAATTACAGGAAAAAATAGAAAAAATAATTGTGGCAAATGAGGAGCGAGAAGGAGTAGACAAAAGGAGAACATAAATGTCTTAAGTTGGATATGTGGGTCATAAAGGTGTTCAAAGTACGAGATTTCCTGAGGTTGTTAGGAGTTCTGTGGTCTGGAGGTCCGTCTCCCACATATTTCAGTGAAAGTCGAGACCGGTCGGCAGCTAAATGAAGCCGTATGCGGTCCAGAAAAACCTTCCTGCTTCCGCCACCGTAATCCAACAAGTGCCAGGAGTTGAGTGACTCGGAACAATTTAGCGGGCTCATTAGAACGAAGGGAAGGCTGCGAGGTACCCTTGTAATGGAAAGCGGGGGTCTTGCTGGTAATTGGAACTGACTGGAGAAATTACCAGCGGGCTGGAGCCACGCGACAGGATCACAGCAAGGGGCCGTTGACTCAACAGCTTAGCGAGTGGATTTGTGAACGTGTCTCGGGTCGTTGCAGAGGCGAAAAAGCAGGGCTCCCTGCGTCGCACTTCCCTGTCCCTAAGTCCCCTGTCCAACTCGCAGCGTGGCTGACCGGCGGGCTGTGTGTGATGGAGAGCACTGGTAGTGCCCTCCGCTGTTGCATTGAACAAACTGCATGGGTGCAGACCGGGTGGATGTCACTTTGCTGTGACCTCATCGGCACCGTGTGACTACAGTGTTCCAACACAACCAGCCAGACGACCGGGTTCTGACACACCTGCAGTGAAATTAATTCTGTTGAACGCATTTTTACACGTTTTCCTCTTGTCTTGCAGACACCTACGGCACTGTTGAGCTCGATTCCAGCGGGATTCTACGTGACTCCACTGCGTGCAGTATCTCTTCCTGTCTTGGAGTCCTCCCCATCCCACCCCTGCGTGCAGTCATGGCAGCCAGCAAGCCTAAGGGGCAGAACTCGCTGGCCCTGCACAAAGTGATCATGGTTGGCAGTGGCGGCGTTGGGAAATCAGCCCTTACATTGCAATTTATGTACGATGAGGTGAGTGCCTTTCCAGTCAAAACAAGCACTTTCAGACAACTCATATTTTGACATGGAAAATTATACTTGGTGAACCGCTGCATCTGAGTGAAAACTGGACATGATGTACAGGCTTTAAACGTATGCGCCACTGCTGTACAGGACACACCAGCTAGCTGTGTGATAGATTCAACTGACATTATTTGTTTAATGTGTTCTATTCACTTAACCTTTTTCAAACATGACACAAATGGAATACATTTCATATAATAGATTAAATTCAGGTGATCAAATCAATAATAAACTATAGTTGTATATAAAAATCTGAAAAGAATCTCCACATCTTGCTACGTGGCCAAGGTATCCTCACTGGATACTGGGTGCATCTGTTTAGTTGGGTCCCCTTTCGACTCAAGAACAGCATGGGTTCGGCAACATGGTGCTGGACTTGTTTCCGCAGGGCTCTTTGTTCACGGTGGTTTGACATCTTTGCTGTTTCTGCACAGTTTTTGGTGGATTTTGTTTATTATATTTTGCCTTATCCCAAAGATGCTCTGTTGGCTTGAGCAGAGTGAGCTGTGTGCATACACAGTCATGTGTACCTATTAAAGTGGCTGGTGAGTGTATTTTACTAAGTGGAAATGGAAATTGAACCAAGCAGCATTGATAAGATCTGCCATCACTGGAAATATGAGATTTTTTTCCACATTAGAATAAAGAGACGCAGTTAAAAAGGAAACAGTGGGGTATCACAATGTGTGAAATGGATTGGCTTCGCCGCACTCTCTCTCTGGTTTAGTTTGTGGAAGACTATGAACCCACCAAAGCGGACAGCTACAGGAAGAAAGTGGTTTTGGATGGTGAGGAGGTCCAAATTGATATTCTGGACACCGCGGGCCAAGAGGACTATGCCGCCATACGGGACAACTACTTCCGCAGTGGAGAGGGTTTCCTCTGCGTCTTCTCCATCACAGAGCTAGAGTCCTTTGCTGCAACCGCTGACTTCAGGTATGAGAAACAGGAGAGAAGTAAGGGTGGGCTTAGTGAAGGAAACTATTAGTGATGACTACCAAGTTTTAAAAAAAAAAAAGAAAAAAAAAGATATTTGATAAGAAATTTGTACTATTTATGACATTTGAATGATGTAATGATGAATGATGACTATAGAAGATTGCTATATGCTCATAAAGAACTTTGAACAGAATTAAAATAGATTATTTATAAGGTACATCTACACAATCAGAACTCTTAATTTCAATGAAATATGGAAATAATTTATTGTGGAGTGAAAATGGTGAGCTGTCTGGGGTTGGTGGTGCAGGAAGCTGATCTGGGGGGTTTCCTCCGCAGAGAGCAAATCCTGCGTGTGAAGGAGGACGAAAATGTGCCCTTCCTGCTGGTGGGCAACAAGTCGGACCTGGAGGACCGGCGGCAGGTGGGCGTGGAGGAGGCCAAGGTGCGCGCCGAACAATGGGGTGTCAGCTACGTAGAGACATCTGCCAAAACTCGAGCTAACGTGGACAAGGTGGGTCGTGGCAGAAAATAAGGGAGAGGTTTTTCAAAAGAACGGGCATAAGGCAGCATACGTCCTGGATGTGTCACCACTACATGGCAGTGTATCACTTTATTTTTTTAATTCCAGTTACAGTAACATTAAAACTTTAAAATATGCAGAAATAAAATTGTCATCTCACAACTTCCCATTCAGTGCTCTTAAACAGTGCAACAGAAAAATGTTCTGCGTTCACATAGATAAGTGTATTGAATGTTCAGCTTTGGGCCTTTTACCTTTATTATGTATGCAATAAAATATTAATTTCTAAATGGACTCAAAAATAAGAATGTGTTGTGAACACTAGAAGTGAGTTGATTGAAAGTGGCCCTACATGCAATTTTGCATTTCTGTCTGTGTGCATAACTTGAATGTTTGACACTGGGAGCCAGTATATATGGGTAGAAAATGATCACTTTTGTACTATGATTAATCCTGTTTTGTAGGTTTTTTTTGATCTGATGCGAGAAATACGAGCAAGGAAGATGGAGGACAGCAAGGAGAAGAATGGAAAGAAGAAGAGGAAAAGTCTGGCCAAAAGAATTAGAGAGCGATGCTGCATTTTATAATGAAGCACAGAGTCTCTTTTTCCTCTTCCAGAGTCCTCGATATTCTAATGATTCCTCTGGTTTTATGTTGGGTCCCCTCCGCACCCTCTGAACAGCCAAGAGGCTGTGAGAGAGGTCATCTCCTCTTGTTTTTTGGGGATGGGGTAAGTTAGGGAATAGGGGATGTGCAGTGCTTCAGAGAGAACTAAATTGGGGGGGAAAACGAAAACACAGATGTAGAAAAGCATGGATTTGGAGGCTAATGGTAAAAGGACGTTTTTGCTCTTAGAAATAATTAACATGTATATATTTGGTGCCATAAGCACAGTGATGATTTTTTTTTTTTTTTTTTGACCACCCAAATCATGGGTGGTATTTTTATTCCCTCCTGGCACATTTTTCATCATACAGTGCTTTAAAGCTGATGTCTCCGATTCCGGGATACACGTAAGGCAGCCCACCAGAGTTCAGATCAGTTCTCCATTTCCGTTCCATTTCTTTGTCACATCTCAGCCTTGCTTTCTTCCCGTTGTCACTACAACTCCCACAAAGCCAAGTGTTACACAGGAAGCAGGAGGAAGATCTAACCAAGGCTGGGAACAGTGACACTGAAATGCAAACGTTCAAAAGTGGCTCTAGTGCTGGTGCTTTTTATCCGCTCAAACACTCCTCCACTGTTTCTGACATCTTGATGCCTTGATGTCCATTGTGAATGTGACAAAGCTGACAGGACTAATGCCCTATCTACTCCACTACTCCCATCGGTCTTATAATATGCAATGAAGTGTGTGTGCGCAAGTGTGTGTGTGAGAACGGAAACGTGGTACAAGGACACGGCTGATGTGTGCGACTATACGTTTCATTACTATAGTTATTTGTAATTAAAATGTAAACGATAGGTGTACCTGGGGACAGTCAGCAATTTAAAGAAATCCAAGAACACATGAACGTCCCCATTGGAGATTTTTATCGGGCTCATATTACTCTTGAAAGAATGCGTGAAGACGCTGCATCCCTGCTGAGTCTCATGCTAGATCCATACTGGTGTGTTTTTACTTGAAGAGGTTTGGCACATGAGCTCTGGCCTTAGAACAGTGCGCTTGCGTCGCGTTCAACACGGTCCACACAAAAATGGTTGTCTTACAAAAGCACATTGTACACGTTTTTATCTTTCACGACGTCTTGTTGGGTGCAAGTGAAGTAATTCATGACTGAATCTGACCAAAATCATGTTAGGGGCCTCGGTGGACAGGTGTTACCCATCAATACCATCTGTTTGGAGAAAGCGGCACTCCTCCTGTGGTCCAGCATTTTGCTATATTAGGTTCAAATTTGCTTTATGAATATTGTTTTGTGTTGCTTTGTCTCCCCCCCCCCCCCCCAAATTATGACTTGCCCCTTTCTTTGCTGTCACTTAAGCTCATTTTCAGCCAGTTATGTTCCTGTTGAATCAAATGATGTCAAACTCTGCATCTCTTTCCTGGGAGTGTCCTTTAGCTTTTTAACTACATTTTTGTAATAATTTACCAAATACTTATTTTACTTCTCAGCAAAAAAAAAAAATCAGTGTGCTTAACTGCCTTTGTTTATTCAGTAGAAATGATGACACTAAATGAGTCCTTGACATGCTGTTTTGTAAACTATTTGTCTGTATAATTTACCCTCAAAGGAAATGAGCTACTAGACCATGAGACAATGGGACCAAAACCATAAGTTCTTCAAACCACAAAGTTGATAAATTCATAAATATCATCGAAGCATTGTGACCCCCTGCTCCATATGGGAAAATACAAAAAAAGGTTTTATACTGGCAAGTTAGAAACCAAACACAAGGGAGAATGTGGAATTATAATGAGTATAAAATGTCAAAGGGCTAACCTTTCCTCCCTTTCCCATCAGTTTGTTGCGCATCGCTTCCCGCGCCCCGCTTCGGTCCACAGTTCAGAGTGACCATACCTGCAGTGGACATTGTCAGAAGCTGACCTTTCTGAGGACCGGCTTATACCCAACCGCACATAAATTTGATTGTGAAATGAGAACCCATGCTCTTAAGTGGTCAATGGCAGGAGTTTTTGGAGATGAGGGTATGAGAGTATCTTCTATCTTTTCAAGGTTACTGTGAGTAGCGTGTCTGGTTGTAACACTAACTGTAACATACCGTTGTTCTATTCAGCTCAGCGTCTGCTGACATGAACCAAGCTGTTATGAGTTTGTTCTTGGGAGGGCAGGTGGCATCTCATCTGCTACAGCAACAGGTCCCGTTTTAGCAGAAGAGAAAAGGCCATTGCAAATCACATTGACTTTGAGGCTTTAAGGTGTAGCGCATTCTGTCAAGTCATGAAAATCTTTGCTAAGTGTAGTCAAGTGGCAAAATCTGAACTTTTTTCTAATGTTTTGGGAAAATGAGTTCAAATGCTGCTTTGTTTCAAGTAAAGGAGGTCATGAATTTCACGTTTCCCCTTTTTCTAGCAACTTAGCTTTGACTGTTAAAGCAATGGCGCACTGTGGGAATGGTTTGGGCTGGAACGCTGGGCACTGACTGGATTTCCAGTGGTGCATTGTGTGCCCCCCCCCCCCCTTGTAGCGAGCATAGTTTCCGCAGGGAAAACAAGGAGACAAATGTAACACATTTACTAAAACACTACACATAGTTTAATGTACGTGTTTAGCTGTAACTGAACTTTTTCCCTCTTTAATGTAAAATTCTCCTTTTCAGTGGCTCCTCACCCTCTGAAGTGTTGTGACGATGCTTTAGCCATGCATACTTTGTTATAACAAGTACAGTGTAACCAGGGATCCTTAAACAGAACCACTAATGTCATTTTTTGTGTGTGGGAGGTGGGCACCTAGGTGCAATGACGCTACAGGTGTGGTCATCGTTGCACGTTCAGAGCCGAGGCTCCTTCTGCCCACACATTTTATTTGCTGTACTTTTGAGCCATTTGAGAGAAAGTCAGAATGTGAAAAAAGACATGAATAAAGAAATAAACTACCATTTTATAACTTGTACAATGGAGTCTGTTTCCTGAATTTAATTGTTCTTTCCAAAGATTTTTTCCCCCCCAGAAATACTGTTATGAGAAACAGGGGTTCTCATATTTGTTAGTTCATTCTTTAAATGTGGAATCAGTCAAATTGAGACCCGCACCCCTAGTAATATTAGATGCTTGTGGTCATAAGTTGAAATCAAATGGCCAGCTTTATGGGAGAATGATTTTAAAAGCTGTAATTTACTGAACATCTTGGAAAAATTTTCCAAAACTTTATTATAGCCATTTAGTCCTTCTGGCTTAAATTATTTTATATTATTTTTATATTTTGAGTAGTTTTCAGTTTTTCAATGTGCTCTTTTCTGTAGTAAGGTCTAACTAATCCTAAACTTTGCATTTTTTTTGCTTTGACCTCAGTTTCACTTTCTGCTCTCTGTCCAAAACTCACATGGAGCTGTTTAAACCCCCCGACCGATGCCCCTGCTTCGCTCCTGCTTTCTCTCTTCACCAAAAAAACCGTGTTTCAACCACCGTTTCGTACGCTTTCTCCTCAGCAGGATGTTTTGGGTTTCAGCCTTTGCTCGATTTCATCTCTTATCAGAAATGTAAAAAAAAAAAAAAAAAAAATTGATACGAAATTGTGTTTTCTGTGAAGAGCACTCTGAAATTGTCTTGCATTTGTTCTGGCAATTCTCGTACACTTTCGTCCTTTGGGGAGAAAAGTGCAAAAATTCATTAATACAGAAGTCTCATCACAAACCGCTCATTGTGGGAAAATGTTCCATTTGGCTTTGTTGTCTTCCTTGCACAAATCTTTAATTTTGTTATTAACCCAAGTTTAACCAAGAAACTTGACTCTGTGGTACTCGCATCATTTTTTTTTCTTTTTTAATGAAAAGGTGAAAAAAGGTTTAACAAGATTACAAGGACATTAAAAATCTGATAACTGGACACAGACAACAGCTGGGGATGCGTGGCATGTATAAATATTTAATAGCTACAAAAAATAACAGTAGATTAAAAAACGCAACTAGGAATTATTAATTTGTCCAAAAATAAGTGAATTACTTAACATGTCCTTATAGCCTTGTCACTGAAAATTTTTGAAGGAAAAAAAAAACGGGATTGTAGATCCTATCAAATGAAATCGAACAGTAAATCATTACTATCCAAGACAACACGAATTCAAAAGCAATACAAAAGTTACTGCACTTGGTAAACCATTCAGCATTTTCACTTAAAAGGCATTCTGTAATTAGATTTTCCTTACCTTTATATATACAGTAGACATGCATGTATGTAGAAAACTGTATACATATTTGTAAAATCGTTTTATATATTTAATTATATATATTTTTCCCCTCTTGCTGTTTGGGCTGTTGTTATTTTTTTGCGTTAATAAAATATAAAATGTGAATAAGATTAGCTTTCTCTCCAACCGGAAGTTCCGGTTGTGGCCGCCTCTCGCTCGCGTGGCTCCTTTGACCTCATTGCAGCGGAAGGACATTTTGTTTGACTCCTTTTTTTTTTCCCTCCTCCACAACCGGAAGTTCCTGTTTTCGCAACTGAGCGGCCATGTCTGTCCTCTGCCTTTAACAATTTCTCAGCAGACGCCACTACAGCGCGGAGCTCAAACTGTGTTTATACTCATAAAAGTACGAGTCGAAGTGGTTCGGCGCATGTGTGAAAAGATATTGTTTAAGTTCTTAGTGTTTCCGTCCACGGCACCGTCTTCTCTTTCCTGCTGGGGGGGGGGAAGTTGGTAACCGGTTCCGAGCGGTGCCTCTGGCAGTGACGCCGAAGAGCGACGGAAAGCAGCGCATTTCAAACCTGTCTTCCCGACGTTTAAGTTGGAAATAACCAAAGGGACGAATCTAAAACACACTTTTCCGTCGCGATCTCTCGAGGAATCGGACCCAAAAAGGAGGATTTCTCAGCGTGCCGGACATGAGCGTCGGCCGGCCCGCTCGGCCACTTCCGTGTTCCCGGAGTGGGATGGCGGCGTCAGGCGTCCACAGCTCCAGCCAGCGGCGCCCGAGCGGAGCGTTGTAGTCTCTCCACGCTGGGCTTCTCATCCGTATCTCAGTGTTTTTCTCACCGTTGAACAGCGTTACATGATGGAGTTTTATTTGTCTTCCAGGCACGAGGGACTTCCAGGCATGTGCTGAACGTGTCCTATTTGGTCAGTTTTTTTTTTTGCTCACTATGGTGATGAAATGGATGGTTTCTGACTTCGGCTGCAATGTCTGAATGCGGTCTGTGTTGCTAGAGTAATTTGTGCGTCGGTTGGCCTCAGATGCCGTCGCCTGGCTTTGTTTTCCCCGGGTTTTTGGAGAGGAAACAAAGGCGGTAGGCAGGCCGTGTTGCTGGCTCCCTCCAGGCAGACATGCCGAGCTCGGAGGTGCTGCTGCAGGAGGCTCGGGGTCGCAGCCCCTCCGAGCATAGAAACTCCAGGCTGCAGAGAAGGAGCAAAGTGCCTGGGGGTGCCGCGTCCCAGGGTGACAGACGGCGAGACAAGAAGCGACTGTCCTCCTCCTCCTCCTCCTCCTCCTCCCGGAGGAAGAAGCGCAGGCATCCCCGTGAGCGGCCAAGCGAGTCGGCAGTGACGGTGGAGGAAGAGGAGGATGACGAGGAGGCCAACAGTGAACGCAGGAGTGTCTTCGAGCGGGATGGGGAGCTGCACACCCTGGTGGAGTACGATGACATCAGCTCGCAGTCGGAGGGCTTCTCTGGTAGCCCGTCCCCCCGGCCTGACCCTCATGCTGAGAGGCTGCTGCTCCACAGGTTGGCCGAGGACACGTACCTGGGCGCCGGCGGAGGTCCGTCCACACCGGGCGAGAGGACAAGGACTGAGAGGCGCTCCTCTTACCCTAAAAAAGACGGACGTGCCCGTTCAGCCGATAGGTCTCGACTCCGCGTGGAGGAGAGGAGGACCGAGAAGGACCCATCGTCCAAGTCCCGGAGTGGCAGCGGGGGCACCCGGCATGGCAGGGATGCAGGAAAGACTGCAGATAGCAATGGCAAGAAAAAGACAGTACCATCCTTAGTGTCCCTGGAGAAGAAGGAGCCCAAGCAGCGCAAAGTGAGACCGGACACGAAAAGGGTGGAAAGGGAGCCTCCATCTGCCTACAAGGACACCCCAAAGGCCTACAGGGATGATCGTGAGGAGCCCAAGGCCTACAAGAGAAGCCCTGGCTTCAAGGAGGACAGTCCCTATGGAGCATCCTATTCCCAGGCCTATGGGTACCAGTCTCCCAACCCGGTGTATTACCAGCTCATATCTAGGAGGAGCCCCAGCTATGGTAGCAAGAGGCACTCCCCGAGCCCCACTTACTATGGCCGAGATGTGGACGTCTATGGGGCCTACTTCTCCAAGTCGCCGGGTTCCTACTCGAGTACCAAAAGGCAGAGGTCTCCTCCAAGTCCTTATAACAGGCACAGGTCGCCGAGCTACAACCGCAGCAGCCCCTACGAACAAGGAGAAATAACGGGTAGCCCTTACAGCAGCAGTCGCCGCAGGTCCAGAAGCCCCTACAGGAAGTCCTTCAGCCCAAGTCCTGACCTCAGGTGAGTTGCTGTCCATCATCCACCTGCAGTTTTTCAGTTAAAACTGAGACGTAGGATTGAGCTAAGAACACAACGTTAGTATGAACGAGGCCACAAGGACCGCCTGATCGATGCTGTGCATTCTTAGGCAAGAACACTAGCTGTTACGAGGCCTGATGATTCACATTAAACACAGTAAAACACATTGTTTCCTACATCTGCGCACACTGTGTGTATCAACACAAGTATGGGAGTGTGGGAGGAATGTTGACTTTGTTACGATGAAGATTTTTGACAATCCATCCATTCTGTTAAGTGATTTTCAATGATCTGTCTGATGTAAACTCTGTGACAAATGTGTGTAATCTGTGTTTTAACCAGTTTGTGTTTACTTGTGTGTGTTTTTGAGAGGGATATGCAGAAAAGAGCATGTAATACAAATCAGTCTGTTACAGAAGGGTAAATTATGGTATTACAATGATAAGGACTCTTTATAGGAGCTGCTATAAATACTTAAGTTTTAGTTTCTTGGCTGAAACCTCGGCAACTTTCCATCGCCGAAGTTGGTGGTATGAAAAGGCAAATATTTATAGCTGACATTGATTAGTGTGAGTCATGTTGGATTTCTGACCTGACATGGTGGAGGTTTTACGGTAATGTGTAACACATTAGCAATTGGATACGTTTATGTAGTGTTTTAGTTATGTTTCTGACTGGATGGAGTTTAGCCCTTTATTGATGTGCATGCCCTTAATTCAGTATCATACAACAGCGGGACCAATTTCTAGTAAAAATGCCCCTTTTGAAAGTTGGTTATATACATGTGGCCACGTATGATGCATTCTGTGGTTTGGGCTGTTTGCAGGGGACTCTGTCTCTCACACTGAGCTCTTGTCTTCATTGAGAGTTATAGACATCTAACAGGAGGGTTCGGTAAAACCGCGAAACATAACTCGAAACATCATATTTGCGATCCAGTCTGAACAGAATCTGTGTTGTATTTACGAAACCAGTGTATATGAAAGTCATTCTGAAAGTTGTTTTAGAAAAGCTTAGAGTGATGCTTGTGGAACTTGGACTTATGAGCTGTGGAAAAAGTAGTACCGTCTTCTGACTCATCTTGTACTGACCCCACGTGTGTTTGGAGAAAAGGAGGAGGTGCATTCAGGTTAAATTGTTTGTTAGCAACTGTCGCACTTAGATGTGGCTCTGTCATTTTTTTTGGCAGCCATTTTGAAAGTCATTAGGTTTGACGATTTTTCTCTAAGAAAAATAAAGCCGTTTCTCTACAGGGTCTATTCTGTGTCAGAAGTCATCCTCCCAATGATTCTGTGTTCCATAAAGTAACGACACTGCACAAAACTCATCAGATTTAACTATTTTCATGAAATCCAGAGTAACTACTGTGTATGAATCTTTGTATGTGGACAGAATTGATAAACAGATGTCAGTGTAGTGGTTGTATGGTTTATTCATGTTTCATGAGCGTAGTTGACGTAACAGTTTGGGCAGTGTGGGTATCTCTGGCTTGTCAATCACTGTAATTTTGTTGCTGAATTCTGAAACCTGTGTACGGCAGTCAATTCGTCTCAGCTGTTTAGCACCCCTGGATACACTGCACTGTATCAACGACCCATGACATTCTTGTCCTGCTCCCTCCACCCCCAGGCGAGGGAACAAGTCGCGGAGCCGTAGCCCATACACATCCTCACGCCACTCGCGATCCCACAGTCGCCATCGGCACTCACGCTCACACAGCCGGCCCTCTAGCCTGTCCCCCAGCACCATGACCTTGAAGAGCAGCCTGGCTGCTGAGCTCAGCAAGCAGAAAAAGGCCAAGGCTGCTGAGGCCGCACGAGCGAAGGGGCCTGGAGATACCTCAGCCACTGCTAGCACCACCACCGTAGCTACCGCCCCCCAGCCCAGCCCTGCCACTAAGAAGGCACGTCCTCCTTCACCGCCCCCTGAGAAGGGCCCCAAGACACCAGTGTCCTCCTGTCCCCCATCCCCACCTGAGAGTGTTCCAAAGAAGATGGCATCAGCGCAACAGGTGAGCAAGGAGAGCAAGGTGAAGGAAGAGACTCCAGCAGCAGCAGCAACAACAATAACAACAACAACAGCAGCAGCAGCAGCACAACCACCAATCAAGGAGAAGAAGAAAGTTGCTGTTAAGGAGAAAGAGCGGCCAAATGCTCCTCCTGTGTCAACCCTTGCCTCCCTCCCATTGCCACCAACCTTGCCGGATCATGTAAAGGGAACAGACAGGTGAGACCGGTCGTTTACTGCTAATGTCCAGAGACTGTTTAAAAAAAAAAAAAAAAAAAAAAAGTAGAATACTGACAGCCTACTTAATCTTTAAACTTTTGTGTTATTCTTCTGTAAACTTTACTTTTTTCATGTTGAATTAAGTGCTCTGGGGTATCTTATCTCATGTCTTTTGTGTGTGAGGTTGTTGCAGGACAATTTTTACTGCTGACAATGGAGACAAGCTGAAAGGGAAATAGTTGTCACAAAGATGTGTGACTAAAACTGGCTATTGACATGCCAGTTTTTTTTTTTCTTTCCCCTTTTAGGTTAATTGGGTACGTGGGGTTTAAAATCTCTTTATATTTGTAAATAAACTCAACTTTATATGTCTACGCCACATACAATACCAGTGAAATAATTTACAAAATACATATGCATTTGACTTATAAGCTTATGACACTGTATAATGACATTTTTGCCCATTAAAGGCTTATTTCACTTCTACAGCATGTACTTTATTATGGGTCACAGCATCTCTGCTTGCATCAGTCAGTTTGAAACTGAGATGGACACTTGGTGTCAAACCAAAAAAGGTTGTTCTTCATTAGTATCGGTATTTTGATGTGAGCCAATTTTTTCGGTCCCTGTAAGAAACTGGTAATTTTGTCCCCTGACAATGAAGATTTGCTTAAAGGGGTGATTTCACAAATCAAATTTAACCATGTAATGTGAGAGAGAGGTATACAGCCTACTGAAGTACAAAAGGTGAAACAAACTTGAAAAACCAACAGTTGGTTCACAGTGAATTTCCTTTTGATTTTTTTTTTTCCCCCTCACTAATGTGAAGTCGCATTAATACTCCTGATGTAAAGTGACAGTTCGAAATAATCCCATATATTGCTTATGGTTACATGTGTTGTGTGTAGACAGTGGTGAGTTTTTAGAGAACATTCTTCTTCTTTCAGCCGCTCCCGTTAGGGGTCGCCACAGCGGATCAAACGCTTTCACTTCCTCCTGTCCTCTGCATCTCTCTCCGTCACCCCCACCACTTGCATGTCCTCCTTCACCACATCCATAAATCTCCTCTTAGGCCTTCCTCTTGCCTGGCAGCTCCATCCCTAGCATCCTTCTCCCGATATATCCAGAATCTCCTCTGCACATGTCCAAACCAACGCAATCTCGCCTCTCTGACTTTGTCTCCAAACCGTCGAACCTGTGCTGACCCTCTAATATACTCATTTCTAAAGTTTTTAGAGAACATTATACTTTATGAACTTGATATACATGGTGCAGCCATTCTGCTGAAAAACAATAGTGAGTGCATGTGTTGCTGTTGTCAGTGATGGAAGTAAATATCTGTTTCCATTTAGTTAGCGTAGCACCCAACTGTTATACTGACACCTTGTTTTTTGTTTTGTGTGTAGTCTGAAGGATTGTGCGCCACCTCGCTCTGCAAAGAAGAAACAGGAGCGCAAGCCTCGAAACCTTCTCAGCGAGCTCCCTCTTCCTCCTGAGCTCCTAGGTGCCGAGTCTGCATCTCCTGTGGATAAGAAGACCGTCCCAGCCCGACGGAGGCCCAAGTAATCCCCTTGAACGCGAATGTTCAGTGTTCTGGTGCCTTTGCCATTTATCAGATTAGAAGGAAAATTCTTCCCATGACTTTAGAAATGTTTTATGGGGCAAAGTGGAATGTAATTTTGCACAATCCTATGATTCCTTCAGGATCTGTGGCCCTCGGTTTGGAGAAATCAAGGAGACGGAGATTGACTGGGGGAAGCGATGTGTGGACAAGTTTGAGATCATCGGAATTACGGGAGAGGGCACCTATGGACAGGTGTACAAAGCTAAAGACAAAGATACAGGTGAGCGCCATGTAATCCCTGACTTTTTCCACTATTTTCCTGTTTAGCTGGCTGTTGCTTGAGCTTTGACTGACGCTGGTCCATGGATTAAGAAATCGGCTAGAAATAATAGTGCGGGGAATTACTACAGTTTGTTCCAGTCTAGAAGCAAGTATTTCACATGATTTGTGAGGTACAACCGCATTTTAAATACTCGGTCCATATCTCAATATCTTTATTTAAAAAGAAAAAAGATTGGTATTGGTTGTACTGTGAAACATTTAAATGGATTTTGCTGTTGTATAAATACCATAAGCATGTGTGATTTCCCTATCCATGCTCCGTCAGCTGAAATGGTGGCCTTGAAGAAAGTTCGGTTGGACAATGAGAAGGAAGGCTTTCCCATCACAGCCATTCGCGAAATCAAGATTCTACGGCAACTCAACCATAAGAGCATCATCAACATGAAGGAGATTGTCACTGACAAAGAAGATGCCCTCGACTTCAAAAACGACAAGGGTACTTTAACGCTTTCATCCTAACAGTCTGCTGCTTTATCAGTATCATTTTGGCCCAGCTTGTTTCTGTGCAGTTATTTCCTTCTCATGTTGTTGTTTGAAAGTTATGACTGTACATACTTTTCTTCCACTTGTCCTGTGATAATGCTGTCTGCCCACATGGCTCCCCCAGGGGCATTTTACCTGGTGTTTGAGTACATGGACCATGACCTCATGGGGCTGCTAGAGTCAGGCCTGGTGCACTTCAATGAAAGCCACATCAAATCCTTCATGCGGCAACTCATGGAGGGCTTGGACTACTGCCACAAGAAAAACTTCCTGCACAGGGACATCAAGTGTTCCAACATCCTGCTCAACAATAAGTAAGTTTGGAAGTGTTAAAACATCAACATTGAGCATTTTTCATTCATGGGGGCAGCCGCCCCAACATTTTCTGCTATATTACATTGGTTTGCTTGCTATGGAATTAAAACCTTCTGCTTAATTTGAAGATGAGGCCTCTTCAGTCATGTTTCTTTCTCTCCACCAGGGGGCAGATCAAGCTTGCAGATTTTGGCCTGGCTCGTCTGTATAATTCTGAAGAGAGGTATGTGTTCAGTCAAACTAACCCCCTAAAAAAGCAAATTGTACCAAATGTATTGTTTTGAACACGAGAAAGCATTCAGTTTTTTTTTTTAGTCATCCTGTACATACAAGTCTGTGATTTGTTCCTTGGTAACAAGATTAGTTTAGTGAAAAGGTGCTGAATGTTAATGGTGTGTATCTAGGTCTTAGGGGGGTTATCTCATGTTCATAACTTCATTTACATACCTTTATACCTGCTTGTCCACACTGAAATGGCGCAAAAAAAAGCTTAAAAGTACTTTTCACACGTATAAACAGTAATTGCCCGTAACTAAGCAGCACGTAAACAAATAGTCCAATGTCACTGACAATATGAAGAGATGCAGAGTACTTAGCAGATGGCGGGGGTGGTTGAGTTGCAATTCTGTGTTCTGTAGTGCTGCTCACTGACTGTTAGAGCAATGTCATAAATTGGGCCATTATATGATGTATGTGGTTTCAACACTATCCTGGTGATCCCAGATGTTTTTATGTGGATAAAATCTTCAAAAATGAGTGTCTGTGTGGGGGGGGAAACACAGCACAGCAACTGAGCTCCCTATTGTACACCCCAAGCATCCATCATGTGAACCCTCCAGGCTAAAACTTAAAATACTGTTGAAAGTTTGTTCCTTTTTGGATTTTTTGGAGGGGATTTGAGTTGATAGAAGAGGTGACAAAATCAAATGTAATTTCATGTATCTTCCACGTGAAGTCATGCAGTTTTACTCTGAACCACACAATGCAAAAAAACTGATTCACGCTCTCCGTATGTCTTCCAGCCGACCCTACACCAACAAGGTGATCACACTGTGGTATCGACCACCTGAGTTGCTTTTGGGGGAGGAGAGGTATACCCCTGCAATCGATGTCTGGAGTTGCGGGTATGAGTACCGGATTGTTGAGTGTTTAAATAAAAAAAAAAAAAAAAAAGTTCAGATCTTGTTTGTGTTTGTTATCCTTATCAGCTGTTGTTTTCTTACTGTTAGATGCATCCTGGGAGAGTTGTTCACAAAGAAGCCCATCTTCCAGGCCAATCAGGAGCTCACCCAGTTGGAACTTATTAGGTACAACCAGCCCCCTACCCCCATCATGTGTCTACAGCATGCATGTGAAGCTACAGTTGTAGTAATGGTCTCTGTGCCCCTGCAGCCGGATATGCGGCAGTCCCTGTCCTGCGGTCTGGCCTGATGTCATCAAACTGCCCTACTTCACCACCATGAAACCAAAGAAACAGTATCGACGCAGACTAAGGGAGGAGTTTGCATTGTAAGTGTCTGAACTGGTGATAGGACTGAATGCCCAGGAAAGATTGGCAGCCACTGTCCACGGTTACTCGCAACCCAAGGGTTTATTTTTCTCTCTCGTCTTTTGGTTGGGAGCCCCCCCCCCCCCCCAGTTTCCAGCACTTTATTGCTTTTTTTAGCGAGTATAGTTCCTCTAGTCATTAAATGTACAGCTAATCTTTTATCTGCATGCTTACCTTAGATCTGCATTTAATCTGTTCAGCGCTCTGGTCACTGTGCGAGAAGCTCTATAACGTTACATAAAAACAAACTGAATGTCTGTTGTACTTTGTGTTTGTCAGTATACCTTCTGCTGCACTGGATCTTTTCGACCACATGCTGGCGTTGGACCCCAGCAAGCGCTGTACTGCTGAGCAGGCACTCGGCAGTGACTTCCTCAAGGACGTGGACCCTGCTAAGATGCCCACTCCAGAGTAGGTGTTTCCTCGAACTTCATCAGCATAAAAAAATGATAAATTTATAGAAACAACGTAGACATGTTAGCGAGTTGCTGCTCGTGTTTGTAGACTGCAGGAGGTATTGTAGGGTTGAGGGGAGTAGCTGCCCAAACATAGAACACCGGGTAAAATAGCACAACATTAGTATGGATGAGTAATATTGGCTTCTGCTCATGTCCTCAGCCTCCCACTGTGGCAGGACTGCCATGAACTTTGGAGCAAAAGGAGACGGCGACAGAAACAAATGCCAGAGGAGCTGGTTGCTCCTAAGGCGCCTCGCAAGGACCTGGGACTTGACGACAGCCGCAACAGCACCCCACAGGGCTTCCCTGCACCAAACCAGCAGAAGGCACTTGGCTGCGGTGGCTCTGCATCGTCGGGTCAGTGGATGCGCCACCCAGCTTTTAACCACCGCTAACATGATTACAGAACTATCTTAGTTCTGTCAGTTTGGTATTTTTTATGCGTTTACTCACAGTAATGCTTCAAAAGGAATTTAAATATTAATACTGACAAACTGTATGAAAAAGCCAAATCTAAAGTATCGGTTTTTGTCACTGTGTGTTGCTCATTTTGCTTCAGACCCTAAGGCTCCTGCGTCACAGTTGACCCCAGAGCAGTTGACCATGATTGTGAACTTGCTGCAGTCCAAGAGTTCGGTCAACATGGCACAGTTTGCTCAGGCCATGAACATCAAGGTGAACCCCGACATGCTGCAGCAGCTCACGCAGGTTTCGCTGCCTGCTGGGATATTGGCTGAGACAGAGAGGCCCTTGCAGATGGGCGGAGCACCCCGCACTCCTCCTCCACCTCCACACGGCAAGGCGGAGGGTGAGGTGGCCTCCACGGCAGTGCAGAGTGCAGTTACGGTGCTCTTAGCCCAGCTGCTCAAAGTCCAACAGGTGCAGAGGAATATTGGTGCATCAGAGGGGGGGGACAGTGAGGCTGCCCCTCCACAGGAAGAACCCCCTGCAGAGGTGCAGAAGCCCCCTGAGCCTAGCCCCCTACCCCCCATTTCACCAGGTAACTAGGCTTCAGTGCCTCGACCGTGTCAGCTGTGCTCCATCTGGTCCCTTTGCTGACCTCTCCTGGCCATTGCCCTCCTCCTACAGTGTCCGACGGCAGCGGAGTCTCTGTCCCACAGCCTCCTGCTGCTCAAGAAGCACCGCTAATCCTGCCCCCAGACCAGAGGCCACCGGAGCCACCAGAGCCGCCCCCTCCCAGTGAGGATCTTGACTACCGGCCCGTACCTGAAACCAGCAGCAGACAGCAGCCCAGCAGCAGAGGTGTTGGTGGGGAAGGAGGCGGACCTCGGGAACCTGAATACCTGCCCCCTCCCCACCCACCTCACCCACCACCACCACCACCACCACCTCACCCGGAGGCCCCACCCCCTCCAACTTTTGCCCCTGTGCTGCCACCACCACCGCCTCCCCCTTTCCCCTCTGGCTTCCCAGGTGAGGCATATGGTGCCAGTTACCTAGGGGCTGTGCCCCCCCACACACTGCGGGACATGTTTGGGGGTCCGGCCCCCCCTCCACCACCTTCTGCACCACAACTGCCCCCCACCTTCCAGGAGCCCTTCCCTCGTGGGGGGCCCGCGGCAGCCGGGGTCTTCACTGGTGACAAGGACCACCGCTTTGACTACAGCCACAGCCCACTGCCTGTGGAGGCTGTGCCCCATGCTGGCGGTGTCCATGGTTACAACCACAGTATAAACCGACAGGACTGTGTGCTCCCACCCCCACTCCAGCCGCCTCCACACCCCCTGCCCCATCCTACGGGCGCGGGTTGGGGCTCCCCCTCACAGCCAGGGGCAGCCCCCTTCCCTCCTGGCTTCATGCCCCACATGAATGCAGCGGGGCTCAGGGGCCGGGGTCTTCCCTACTGACATGGAGCCACGCAGGGGGTCGAGGCCCAATCAAATGAAGAGAACAAATTCGCCACGAGCAAAACCCTCTCAGGCCCCAACACGGGGGAAAAGGACCGGTGTGATTTGTAGTAATTTGTTCAGAGGACAGTTCCCCCTCCCCCACTAGCAAATGCAAACAGCAGAGGGAGTTTTCTTGCTCTTACCATTTGGTATTGTTTTTAATCTATTCTACTGCTGTCTTTTAAATTAATCTTTTTGTGTGCACCTCTACCTAACCAGGTAAATTTTTTTTAATTTTTTTTTTTTTTTTTTTTTTTTAAATCTGTACCTTAGCAATTGTTTTGTTTTTAATTGCTTTAGGGCAGAGTAGTAAGGATTTCGTACTGCTAAATAGTCCAAACTTGTTTAGGATAAAAATGTAAAGTCCTTTGTGAAGCAATTCAGAATTTATTATAGTTTTGGACCAATAACAATTAAACCAGGAGAGGGCGAATAAAGGCACTGGATAAATATTTCTCAATGGAGATTTTTTTTTTTTTTTTTTTAAATTCTTGGTTTCAGATGGCAAACCAGTCCAAATCTTAATTGAACCTAATTCTTGCTGATGGAAAAAGTGAAGGCAAGAGAAGCAATGTGAAAACATTTAGCCCTACATAAAAGGCAACAATGTCTTTTTATACTTTGAATTTTTCCCAAAAATCTTTATTAAAGAAATACACATTTTAAATTGGCCTGGTCTCTTTTACTGCATTGTGTAGCTGTAACAAGTTCAGCCCCTTCACGTACAATTATTAAATACTTGTGACCAATTTGACTGTAAAGTTGTGATTGATGCTGTGTGGATGTTTCCACTGGGAAGCTGTTTATACTTCCAGGGAGCTGATGTGCCTCATCAGAAGTACCTCACTGTGGGACTGGCCTGTCTGCTCTGACCAGGCTACAGGTATGCAGGACACCTGTTTACAGGAGTAAAGCTGTTTTCTCAGCCTTAGTCACATGCTGAAAATCCCTCCTGTCCTTGTCTTCCAGCCTCTCAGCTGTCCACTGTATCCCAACTGCTGCACCTCTATGGTGCAAGACTCCCACGTCTCCCCTCATGTCTCCCGTTTCTGTGACTGCCTGGACTTCAGGACAGCGGCTCTACACAATGGTAAGAGCGATTCTGTCCTCCACCTCTGGTCCCTCACAGGGAGTCCAAAATTTATGACCTTTACGTGTCTCACAACCCTTATTTTTCAGACCAGTTCCTCTCCTGATACCATGGCAGCTTTGTCTTTTTGTTCCAATCTCACATGCGGAGGGAGCAGCTCAACAACGAAACGTATGCCGAGTTGTAGAAGCATCTGGCAGTTTTTTTTAAAAAACTTAAACATAGTATAAGCCACTCAGCACTTCTATAACTGTTTTACACACCTCTATCTCCACTATCCAAATGTAATTGATTCTTAAAAATGGCATCAGGACTGTGAACTTGAATAGCACAAGGAAAATTACTATTGGTTTGGGGTTCATCTGAGAACCTCCAATGTCCCAAAATATCCTCAACGCTCAAATAAGTATTTCATTGGGATAAGTTGTGCTTTAAACAATTGCTTAATTACCAAATGGTTAAATAGGTAATTAATATGCATCTGTGTGTTTATATGCTGTTACTTTTATCAGGTGTTGTTTATAAGTAGCAATAGCAACAAAGATTTATCCAATTGATGGGGGGGAGGCAGACAAAAATGTCCGTACTCTTAATGAACTGTTACTGGGGGACTTACTGACTGAACAAAAGGAACCAAAATGATGAAGCTGCCTTTGAACATGGGCCACGCAACCCATCTAGTGTCACATTTGTAATTCATGCCAATTTCAGGCATTTTCTGCTTTGCTCAGACAGCATACATTATACTGCATCATCAACTTGAACATAAGGCTGTAGGTGTAATTTTAAGCACCGTGTATGATAAACTAATTCTAGCAGACACCAGAGTAAATTCACTTGAAATTTGTCCCCCTCTGTGTTCTGTAGTTTACTGGCTGAAATTTTGCTGCCTAACCACCATGTGAAATAAGTGACTAACAAAGGTTACAAGGGACTTATAGAGCAAAAACCTCAGTTAATTTCAGGTGGGCTTAGATGTAACCCACAAGACAGGTGCAGGATCTCCTCAGGATGAACCTGACTAACATCTGTTTGGTCTGTCAGAGCAATAGAAGCACATCGATGTGTTTCGCTGTGCTGCTTCATTACTGCCGACAGGGGGCACTGCAGGCCAGGAAAACACTGCTCATTACCGCCCTCCTGCCGCAGCCTTTGCTGGTGGTAAATGTTTTGGGAGCAAACAAAAAACATTTAATGGTGAAAAACCACTTTCCAGTCACACGACAGGCAAAAACCTGGATAATATAAATGGTTTGAACAAACAAGTGTTCCTTTAAATAAACTTTTATTTTTTTTGTACAAACTTACCTGGCAAAGTTTGTATCTCCAATCCCCATTTTGTTAACTGTGATCAGAAAACCAGCTCAAGTTCTCATTAGAGATTTCCACATTCCAAGGCATGAAAATGTATAGCAGCTGACAAAAGCAGGCTGATGGAATGAGGAAAAATGTAGCAAACACATTTAAGGTACAAAATGATTTGCTGTTAAATCTAATGTTTAAAATATAGAAAAGGCCACTACTTTGCAATTTCGTTTCATGACTAAAAAATGTCAGAAAAGTCAAATTTAAGTGTTTGTGCTGTGGATGCTGGTGGAAAAATTTCTTTTTTCCTGTGAAACGGGAAATTAACTCAAGGTCCAATTATTTACAGAATGCTGCTTCCTCAGTGTTCCAGAATTTCACCACGATGAGCAGAAAACTTACACACTGGCCTCTACCAGTCAGTCCTTTTGAGCATAGGACTTGTATTCTTTAGCCCAACGTTGCCATGTTTGTCACATCTGAGCTCAGACTAGTAACCTTTCTCCTTCCTCATCGGTTGTTTAAAGCATTACTGCAGGAGGAATAAGCCAGTGGGTGTGAGTGTAAGGAAATGTGAAATTGAACTTCAGATGTGCTCAACAGACATGAAATCTGCTCTATGTCAATTTGTAGAGTAAATAATACAAGCAGGCAGTATGTGTTGTCAGTAGACTGCAGAAAAGGCAACGTGCCCATCACCTTTGGCATGCAAGTCTCTGAAAAATGTTTTACTGGGGAATTATCACAACACACACACACTATATTTTTAAAAAAGTAGGACAGCTCTGAAGCACTGAGTAGAAATGCAGCTCTAAAATATTAACCTTGTCATTCAAAACAGGGAAAAATGACTGTATAAATGACAAAACAGACAATGGTATATTCAGCAGGTGCTCAGCAGGGAAGTATTCTCAGCAAAATAGATGTAGAGAAGTAACACCTATTTGACTCAATTTTTTCTTGTAAAATATTTACATTTAGAAAAACCTGAGGTGGTCATGGTTTCAACATGTAGTTTTATACAATTATTTTAATCTTCTGGTGGTTCAGTACCATCCAAAAATGTCCTCTGATCCATATTGTGATCGCACACCCTGTGAGGATCGTCTGTCACAAGTGGTGCGAACAAGTTGTAGTAGCGTTGTACAAACTCTGGTCTGCTGGGGTCTTTGAATAAAATAGAGGTGGGGAAATGTAACACCAGCAATCAACCTCCACGTGTAGAATCACCGGTAGCAAATATAGTTAAACAATATTAATGTCAGTAGACAGTGGAAGAAAATTGTGCCCTGTCTGGCAACCAGCTTGCTGGCACACGTACAGGTGGTTTACCACGGTACACAATGTGGTAATGGGGGGGAATGAATCTACACAGACGCGCACACACGCCTGCATCCTCCTGCAGGTGTGAGCACTATGTGGGTTTAAAAACAGGACTTTCACTTTGCCTGCATGCAAAAGAGGATATCCGATAGGAAGAGCTGCTGCTTTGAAAGGTGGCATTGCTGGTGAATTTGAATAACTCCGTCTTGCACCCATGAGGCAGTAAACCTCATTTCTACCCCCCCACTGCAAGTACAAGCTGCGTACTCCTTCAGCAGCGTGTCCATAGAAATTTGTCTAGCTGAAGTACCTCCCCTTCCTACCCGTGTGTGTGGCGCGCTCTGAGCTGCACTTGGACTTAATGTCTGTGACCGCAACCGGCTGCAGAGATGCCCAGGGGTCCTGCACCATCGACGGGCTGTAATACTTTTCCACATCCTCTGCCAAGCTCTCCCTGTTGCGTGTCGACCCAAATGGAGTGGAGGTCCGCGGTGAACCCTTGGGAGAGAACCACCACGTAGAGACATGTTACTGGAGACGTTCTGCCCACCCCACCCCCCGGCCCTGAGGTTGCCTCTTCAGACACACAACTCACCATAGAGGTCCTTTATGATCACTGTGGGCACACTGAGTGTGTGAGACTTAAAAAAAAAAAAAAATAGCTGCTGTTCCTTTAAATTCTCTAAAGTGTTTAAAAATTTTGCTATTTTGTCAACTGCTAGAAGAAAACGACTTTGAAAGAACACCCAGGGAGCAAATCTGCTCACACTGACTGGTGTCTTTGTTTAAGCTATTAGGATGAACATTTTACCTTTTGAAAACAAAAAAGTGTGGAAATGTGCTGTATTTACCTGATAGCCTGTGTGGTGTCCGGGACTCAGAGAGTGATAGGGGGTTTTTTTGTAGGGAGGAGTAAACCTGGGGCTCGCACCCGGCCGTCGCGGCGTGTGGCCCGGGGAGGGACTCTGACGAAAGCGGTCCTTTCCCCCGCTTCCTCCACCACCGCTGCCACCATTGCCGTTGCCCCCATAAAACTCCCTCGGAGGAGTATTGGGAGAACCGCAATAGTGGCCGGGTCGAGGCCCGAACGACGGAGGAGGACCCTTCGGAAAGGCCCACGGAGGAGGAGGAAACATACCCGCCCTGCCGCTATCGAACCCGGCGCTGGGACTACGAAACCCCCCCGGTCTCGGGCCTACTCCCCCAGGAGGCGGAGGATGTCGAAAATTCGGTCTCTGCATAACTCTCAAAGGCTCTGCTGGCCCGATATTGCAAAGAAAACACCCGCCGCTTAATCTTCTGGCTCCTGAAAAAAAAATTGTTAATGCTTGAAATGGTTAATTTAGCCCAAAACATCAGAGTAACAAACCACCGCCATGTTGAAGACAAGGTGTAGCCGGAAATGTGCAGCGGTGTTCCGGGTCCGTCGAACAACAAGTTCCGCGAAACTTGGGATCCCACTGTTCTTTTATTGTGGCGCTCTCAAGTTATGATCACGTTTTTCTTTTAAAAAAAACAACTAGACAAAGAATTCGTGGTTTTTATTAATCAGTCTTTATTCGGATCCTCACTGGAACATATTTCAGCAGAACAGCTCGAACATCTACCATTATTTATTATTTTCCAGAAATTCCCACCTCCCATGAAACTACTTTAACGCAGTACTGAGCTGAAGGAAACGTTCCCTGGTTAAAACGCCTCCGTTGCATTTAAATCCATCTGAAGCATCGTTGTTTAAGCCGTTTAAAATACAAAATGTTTATTATCATTATTATTATTATTATTATTATTATTATTATTATTATTATTATAAAAATATCTGTGCATCATTTTTCCCCGGAATCTGAAAAATGGCCATTAATGTTCATGCATCTTATGAGACACATCTTTTATGCAACACAAAATACATTTTTGTTACAAGTAAAGACACTAAAAATAATCCAAGATGAAATCAACCTTCGGGTAAGATTTTAGTTTAAAGTTATCACAGCTGTATTATCCGCTAACCATTTTCGCCATCATAAGTATCGTACAGTTATACAAATACTCAGAACAGTTAGAATCATTCGATATTTCTGTTTACTGGAAGCAGAAGCCCTCCTGGAAGGAGCTTTGTTTAAAAATCTTCCATAATTTGCTTTTGTGACTTAATAATGTGCCGAATCCGGAAATGGTGGGTGGCCGCGTAGTCCTTTTCCGTTCTCTTCCCTATCAGATGATTCACCTGTTAAACGGTGGAGCTACAATTCGATACGGATTCTGTGATTTGTTTTGCACTTTGTTGCCTTTGGTGAACCTGAGTCCCATTAAAAGAGGCCATTCTTCTGATCCTGTGTTCGTAATGCTTTAGTAAATGGTGCATGTATTAATTATTTGGTTACACATCCCCAGCATCCTGTTGTTGTAGTTCTGAGTCCAGTGCTTGAGCCTGGCTACCATTATTCTTGTTCAGTGGTCTTGCATGGCGGTTTGTTCTCTACTCAACAAGTAGCCCTCAGCATGTGCAGAAGTCTGCTGACAATGGGCCATCGTTTATGTATGAAGTCAGATTCGGTGTTCCTCAAGGCTCAGTGTTGGGTCCGTTACTGCTCTCACCCTGTGAGCTGGTAGTTGATGCCACTCAGCTCTACATCCCAGTGAGACTTCACGGGCCTCCCATTGTTTTGTGTGCGCATACCTGGGTTATCGAATTTAAAAAGTGGCCGAGCACTTTTTACTCTCAAACACACAGAAACTAAAGTACTCATAGTGGGTTGCGATGCTTCAAACCACAGCTTGATCACAATAGTTATGAACCCTCAAGGATAAAATCGGAGGTATTCTGATGGTCTCAGAACCCTGGTGTTCTGTTTCACGCAGACTCTGAGTCTGTCTTCACAACAGAACGCTTTGCAGAATGACAATACAATTTATTGTGCTCTAGTTGTTACGAGTCATCGAGTTGATGTGGACTCTCGGTGACCACATACACTGATCGTCTCCAGAGACTTCTGTCCTCCATTTGTGTCCTCAGCATGGAAAGGGGTGTGCCAGTTGTCAATGTGATTGAGCTTCTCCATCTGGTAGCTGGTTACCTTCTTCTTTATTCCTTCAGCTTTCCCGAGCATGATTTCTCCAGTAATCTCAGTCTCATCATTTGTGCATCTAGTGATGGTTCCAGCCTGATTTCATCCAGCATCCAATTCTTTGTTTTCCTGTCTCCTTTAGCACAACAGTTTAAAGACAAATATCTTTTCCTTTCCTTTATAAAGGCTTGATTTAATTTTCACATAGGTTTAAGGAAAATGTGTGAAGAATTTGAATGCTCTTGGGGTCACATATCCCATCCACTGACTTGTACTGCTGATGCCCGGTGCAGGTGAAGAAGAAAATGATCATGTAGTAAAAGCGATACATAAATACAGAAACGTTCCAGACAATTTTGAGACCAAAACTGCTGGGAAATTCCATTTCAACTTCCTTACTGTTTTACTAGGTAATCATTATTAATAAAAACAAAGCAACATTCACTGCAGGTACCACACACACCCAAATTTACCCTACAAGACAACCTAGTGGATGCATATACGCTTCCTCTATGGACTCTTGGCACTCCTACATTTATTCCGTGTATTCGCAGTATAGTCAAATATTTGACAAAAAAATAATTTGGGGTTACGTACCAGATATTAATTAAAAATAGATATGTAGGTTTCTATGAAAATTTGAACACCTGTACCCCAGTATCCCAGTGTAATTTCTTTCTAGAAATAACTCAAATGCCACAAACTCAAACTTCAGGAAGCCGTTTAAACTTCTGCCCATGCCTTTTTCAAGCATGTGTTCAGACACATGTGCTTTCGCTCATGGCAGTTTCCACTTTTCACCACCTACGTGGCTTAAAACACCAATTCTGCTCCCCCCTTTAAATTTTCCCCGGGTAAATGATTGCTAAAATGTTCCTTTTGCGTAAGTTTCCTTTACCTTGGAAAAGCCTTCCCAATTTTTATGCCCCTATGCAGATCAGTTAAAGCTGGAGTGAGATTAAACAATTCTGTCCATAGTAGCTTTTGTAAACCCCTAATGTGAAATTCTAGACAGCCACTGAGCTGCATTTTCGCTTCCTACTGAAAGTACCAAAGCACTTTGACTTTTTGTTGTTCCAGCCTAGAAATGGCCCGTTTGTTAGTCCATTCTGTGTTTGCTCACTTGATACCAGCACTTCGTAGGGACGTTATGGTCAACACTAAGAGAAGGGCTTTACATCACTGTTTGTGGATGTGTTGAATGTGAAGCGTCCTGTAGTTTGCGTGCCAATATTTCCCTTCCCTGGTTTCATCTCATGAAGCAAAGCGGTTCTTTTGGGTCAAAACCCAGAGGCTGGATCTCATCCCACACTTTTACAGGTAACCCAGCCTGTTTCATGCTGCTGAATTCGCAGCGAGTTTGTTTGAAACCCCGGCCGAGCTGACTTTTCACAAGACGCCTCTGTGCTGTAAAACACCGAAACCGTTACAAATCTCTCCGCTGGTCCAGCGCTGTGGGTTTTACCCCACAGAAGTGTTTGTGTTTAAACTCTTGGTCAAATTCATTACAGCAAATGAATTGGCGTTTGAAATAGACCCCGCAAGCAGTTAATGGCTCCATGTGGGCAAGATTAGTGGGTCTCTCCCAAAAAGCTCTGAGGTTTAGGTAAGTGATCTTGTCCTGCTTTGGGGAAGTTAATGAAGCAAAACATTTTGTGTTTTCTAAAAAAAAAAAAGATTGCTTAACTGTAACTTTGAGCCAGCAAGGTCATAAACACTTCTGATGTTTTATTAAATAAGAGCCAACCACCACGAAAAAGACCCCTTTCATCGCTTTACATTTATTCCATTAGCTAACACTGCTCTCCAGATGATTTACCCACTTTTTACCGGGATAGTTTAAAGTAAATTCCTTGGCTCAGGAGACTATAGCAAGTGGTTGGACTTGAAACCTGCAGCTTACAAATCAAAAGGCAGACGTCCCAGCCACTACACCACTTGCCGGTACCCTCACCGCTTAACTGCTTCTGTTTCTTGCCCTGAAACAACCAGCCATATTCTAGAATGTTCTCTGCTCACTTTGGCTGCAGTTACTTGGTTTAATCCAGGACAAAATTAGTTTCCTTGTTTTAGTGTTTCACTTTCGTAAACTTAATACGTGCAGAACGAAAACTTCTTTCTGCCCGGCTGTCTGTCCTGTTTATTTAGCTTGGGCCGCAAATGGGCAGATGCACAGAGACGTGATTTTGCTCTTCTAAGCATCTTCGGCTTTTCAATGGAGCACATTTACACACACACACACACACACACACACACACACACACACACACACACACACACAGAGAGTTATGCATTTTGATGTTTGTACAATTTATAGCTACACATCTGGTTGTTAACTGAGAATAGATCCCAAGACAGTTGAAATATTAAATTATCCATAATGTAATGTAAATATACAGTACATGTTGATGTTTTGGTGTTGCCTTCAAAGGTAATTGTTGCTGAGCAGGCCGGTCAAAATTGGGAGCTCAACCACATCAGGAATCTCTGGCACGATTTGTAAATTGTGGTCTGCAAGAAGAAAAGAAGAAAAAAGAAGGAAAAATAGACAACCATCACGCTTAGCCAGTGTGTAGACACTTGTGCTCCAAAAATTTAAAGATGTTATTGTAGTGAAAGGTGACTCTTCCAAATATTAATGTGTGGGGGTGGATCCTTATGCAAACAATGTCTAGTATATCACCTTTTTTTTATTTACCATCTGATGTGACTATTTCGGGCTCTGATTTCCTCTACTGGCATATGAGCTAAATTTCCCCCGTAGTCCAGCATCACTCGAAAACATTTGTAAGGGCTGCATACTTTTTTTGCGGTATGTTATGTGTGTGTGTGTGTGTGTGTGTTTTTTTTTTTTTTTCCAGGCCGAAGCAAAGGTCTCCGCAACATCTCAGCGTGCAGGAATGAGATGCCGGGACGTTAAGTAAACCCGAGTGAAATGAATGGAGTGACTATGGGACCTTTATGTGTCCCCTGGCAGCGTGTAGCTGCGGTCATGTCAGCAAGATGAGTTCAAAGCTGAAACATCTAATCCCCCTTTAAAAGAGAACAAATCAAGCCAGCGACTGTGTTCCTCACGGACAAATCCCCTGTTTTTCTGTTCCATTACATGGAACACATGCGTCTGTCTCGTAAATCGTCTTGGGAGCAGCTTGGCCTCGGGGGAAAAAAAATAGTCTCAGATGGTGGACGGATAGGGAGCTGCGCACAAAGGCCTTGAGGTTGGGTGCTCAAACCAGGGAGGCCTAACTGCTCATCTTTTATGGTGTTTTTTGGCCCTTCTTTCCCCCTCAGGTCTGGTTTCTCCTGCTTTATGCACCATCTGCTGTCCAGCAAGCGGAAGCTGAAATGTGACCGCTGGTTAGCTCGCGGGTTAGCAGCTCTCCTCAGGTCTCACGTCTGGTCCTGCCGGAGGACTCTGAACGCCAACGCATCAGCAGTGGTCTCGCAGAGGAAAGAGGAGATCCAAGGATTAAGGGAACCCTGACAAACCCACTGCTCCAGCTTGTGGGAGATCCAGCAGTTCAAGAATGGCCTTTTTTTCCTCGGACAGTTACGTTTATTCGGCTCGTCCATCAGCGGGCTGGAGAGGAGAAAATGCTGAAATATTGAATCCAAAATAGTTACATTTGCCCGCCAGGGGTCTAAAACTCCCAATCATCCGGGTCCATTGCCTCCAGTTCAGCATCCCAGAATCCCACACCCTCTGAATCTGGAGAAGGCTTTACTACAGTTTGTGTAATTTTCAAAAAGTAAAATACTGTACATTTCTCACATGAACGCGGCACTCCTACCTGCTAAGATGGTGAGAGATCTGCTGCATCTCTGCAGCTTATGCTGAGAAAACGCTTACGGGCAGTTAACCAGATGTCAACCAAGAGTGGAAACTGTGACCACTTTTACTGGCTGAGCGCTGCTGAGTGGAAGGAGATGCATAAATGTTGTAGATTTTCTACCAACACATGGTGTCCAACTTTTAAAAAAGGGGGGGGAAAACTAAGATCTTATCAGAAGGTTTTGGATCAAAAAGTCTGCTAAATTAGCAAAGAAGGAAGCAACATTTTGAGTTTTGGAAAGATTATTTTACACTTTTAAGACTTTTATTGGACATTTCATGTTATGCTGCAGTTCGGCATGTTAGCTACACTATTAAGTCACATTTTTGTTCTCAATGAAGCATTTATTGCGCTAGTTTAAAAAAAAAAAATATTTCTAGCATTTTTACTCCATTGCTGTAGATGTAAGGAGTGGCTCTAGTGGGAGAAGTTTGTAAAGGTTTTGCAATTTTATTAGCAGTAAGGCTAGCATTAAATCTTTTTACACGTGTACCGTTTCTGTCCTTCGTACACTTAATGGCGGTGTTTCGTGCAGCTTTTGTCTCCACCGAAGTGGATAATGCGCGAACAAACTTAAGATATACTTTTAATTAGGTTTGTTCTGAGAACGGGGAAAGTCATGGAGATGTTAGTGTCTGCAGGCCACACGTGTGAGACAGAATGCGGCGACCCCGACGGCGACAGAGGACTCGGGGGTTTGATGTGCCTTTTATTCTCTGATCCCGTACTACTGGGACCGACCAGATTTCACTGCCACGTAGAAATGATAATTCACAAACTCTTCAAAGACACAGCGCTGTATTATTTCTGTCCCCCTTTTGGGAAATTGTGTTACGCCACAGTCCTTCAGACTTGAGCATCTAAACAGTTGTCCTTTGGATGATACCAGTAATAATGAAGGATGTGGGTTTGGGAAGTGGTTCCAATTAGGTAATTGTTTGTTTTTTTTTTTTTTTCTGTTGTGGTCGGGGGGGATTCGTCCTCGACGTTCTTCCCATATCCTTCCTGCATCTAATTGTATCCAGGTCTAGAAGATCTCTGTGCAGCTACGGCAAGCTAATTTTGTAAGGTTTTCGCGTTTTCTGAAAACGCTCGACTTTTTTGTGGTCCTCCTCCATTCAGAGTGTGTGTGTGTGTGTGTGTGTGTGTGTGTGTGTGTGAGTGTGCGTGTGCGTCCTTGCCGTGCCGTGTTTGGCGGGGCCGACCTCACCTTATGCACAGCTCTGGCCATCGCATGTTCTGGGGTTTCTGGAGACGCCCGGTCACAGGCAGTGTGGTCAAACCCGGGTCACCGCAACCACAATCGCGGCGGCCTCTGAGCGATGGGGAGGGCGGGGAGGGGGGCAGCCGACGGCGCAAACAGCACTCGGCCCGCCACTTCAGAGGCGGCCGTTTTCTGCAAATGAATTTATGGAGATGAGAAAGGAATGTGATCAACAGGAATTTGATGTGGGGGGGAATTAAAACAGAT
This sequence comes from Heterotis niloticus, assembly GCA_018136845.1. NCBI lineage: Eukaryota > Metazoa > Chordata > Actinopteri > Osteoglossiformes > Osteoglossidae > Heterotis > Heterotis niloticus. The sequence continues at coordinate 21,505,610 of CM030903.1, forward strand.
GAGAAACTTAAGCGAGAACCAGACGCTTATTTTAGGAGCAAATGGCTATAAGGCGGTCTTCAAAGGCCCTGCACACAACTGCTTATATTTAAACGCCAACTTCATTTCTACATGGAATATCTTTCGCTCTTTGCTTCCATCCAGCTGTCAGGAGTTTTATTCTGCTATTTTATTTTTTAAGTGCATGTCTGCCAAGCTGGAAGGTAGCAGGGCAGTTGGGACTCTTGCCTTCCATTCAAAGGCAGAGAACGTTTCTCAGCGTATGCTGTTTCGAGGTAAAACCAACTGAACGTATGAATAATAATATTTGAGGTTTAATGTTTGCAGCACTGCCTTTCAAAACCATTCAAAAATAAGAATAACGTTGCTATGAGCCCTTCAGTTACTGCCAGCGTTGTGGGCTGGCAGCGGGTCTGTATAAGCTGTGTGGAGTTATTCTCAATTATTTTTTATTGGCTAAAAACAATTGCATGGTCTCTCGCCTGGAAAGTGAAAAGAAGACTAATCAATTCTTCCACACTCATTCTTCCAGTTCTTCCATAGCCAGAAATTTGGGGAATGACTTAGTCATTCTAACTTGACAACCCACTGTTGCTGAGCTCAAGGATGGAGTTGCAAGAGGAAATACTGATAGACTGGCCAAAAATGTGTGGACACTTGAGCACCACTCCCATATGTGTTTGTTGAACCTTGCATACCAAACCCATGGGCATTCATATAGCGTCGTTCCCCCTTTGCTGCTGTAACAGCCCGCACTCTTCTGGGAAGGCTTTCCACCAGATTTTGGGAATTTGTGCTTATTCGGTCACAAGAGCCTCAGTGAGATTGAGGGAGAAGGCCTGGCTCACGGGCAATGTTCCAGTTCATCCCAAAGGTGTTCAGTGGAGTTGAGATCAGGGCTCTGTGCAGCTACTCAAGTTCTTCCAGACCAGCGTGGGCAAACCCTGTGTTTATGGAGCTTGCTTTGTGCATGGGGGAGCATAGTCATGCTGGAGCAGGAAAGGAGCTTCCCCCCCCCCCAAATTCTGGCCACAAAGCTGGAAACACACAATTATCTAGAATGTCATAGGTTAAATACCTGTATAGGTCTAGTAAATTCACCTGTGGGGTTCATCAAACTGCACCCCTAGTGGGGCTGTCACCCGCTTGAGCTGACACATGAATTAACCTGAATTGAAATGTTTACTGTTCACAGAGGCGGCTACTGGTGCGAGCCACTTGTCTTTGGTGTGTCTCATAGCGCACCGTGCCAGCACGAAGTAGCCAGTCTATTAGCTGCTGTAGAAGGTGTGGGAAACATCTACGACAATGTTGCTGCGTATGCTAAAAACCAGGAATGACATGACCAGCACTTGCACACTGTCCTTGGATGTGCGGTGGAATGTCGACGGACACAAAATGCCATTTTAGAATGGAACGTTTTGATTTTGTAGGAATCCTTTCGCCACAGAAAAATATTGGACCGACAGAACAAAAAGCCAAAACTGTAGTAGAAATGAGAGAGCTGGCAGTTGTTTCTGAAATGAGAAGTTTTTTTTTTTTTTTTTTTTTTAGGTCTTTTTAGATACAGCAGACGATTTATCCCACACTTTGCAATGTTGTGTGAACCACTGAGGTGCCCAACTAGAAAAAACACAGTTTAATTTTTGACCTGAGTGAAGATTTAGGGTTTATTTAGGTATTTAGGGCTGTTAAGGGCACACTAGCAAAAGCTGGGACCTGAACATTATTTGACGAAGGTGGTCCAGCTCAAGTGACTGCTGACGCAAGTCCTGTAGTTGTGAGGGCTGTGCTGGTCTACAAACAGCACGGTGAGATGTTTCTGTGTGTTATGTCAACCACAGTTTATCTGCCTGAGCAGAAGAAGAAGCTCTAGCTTTCATGTGGGCATGCAAAAGACTTCACCGTGATCTGTGTGGGAGACATTTTGGCATAGTCACAGATCTGCACAGACCACTGGGATCAAGTCCATGTGAGACAATAAAAAATGGAGACGTTTACTACATTTCGTGCAACTCCATATGACGTTGTGGACAGGATGGGGAACAAAGTAGTTGTAAAATCTCCAACCGGAGTTCAGCAGTCATAACACAGCCATGAGAAGAAATGCTTCACCAGGAAATCAAGACCGACCACAGAAACAGAAAATGAGACTTTATGAAACCCCAAGTCAAGTCCTAAAGCCTACAAACAAATCAGCTACTCACTGAAGGCCACAGTGACGAAGGAGTCCACTTCAAAGTCTGAATGAGTGTGAAGTGGTTCACAAGAAGATGAGTGCTGAAGACCTTGTGGTTACATGGGCTTTGTATATGTTAATGAGCAGATCTTTTGCAGTGTCAGACTTTCCCTCCCAAGACGTTAGGCCTGTTAACCCCTCGACTTGAAGACATCCAAACAACTTGTGGTTAAGCACGTGCAGTAGACATGTTAAGACCACTAAGCGTTCATAGCTGAAGTTCCAGAAAAGGGGTGGGATGTTATGTGAGAAATGTGAGGTCATGCTACAGCGTTAGGTGTGTCAGGTGTGGAGCTGCAAGAAAAAGTAGAGCTGATGACTTCTTCAGCATCCACGTCTGCAAGCGTTTCACCGATAGATGCAGTAAGGCAGCGCCGAACCCCACCAAAGGACTTCAGCGTACCTCCCTGCCCAGCACGCACAAGCAATTCCCAGCATTTAGCTGGAGCGCATGGACGTCTTCGATATGCTTTGCTCAAACGTTAAGGTTTTTGTTTATTTATAATTGTCCAAATTATGTTATTTGTTTAAATGGAAACATGCTGAAGGAGCGGTAGCTAAGAAGTGGATTATATTTTGTGTACTGTATGGGGGATTGGGGGAATCTTGACGGCAACTCCGGGAGAAGACGGCGGGATTCATTTCAAACACACGATCCCAGCAATTAGGATGATCAGGCAAAATGAAAACCATTCCATGACCCGGACTGGCACATCCGGAATGGACATAAACGGGGGCACGGGAGGATAAGAGCATTCCTTTAGCCTGCAAACATCGAATTAAACAAGATTAGACACGGGGTTCTGTATCATCCAAATTTTTCCTTTTCCCTCATCGGCAGCCTTCAGCAAGTCATCTGCAGGTGTTATCAGCGCAGTTCCCTTCGTGATAGTTTGGACTCTTCGCTGTCCTACAGCTGGAATGATCAGAAGCGGAAAGTGTGCGAAGGTCAGAGGGCATCGTTCCCAAAACCTGACCGCACTTCCTTGACCCACATGGAAACTATATGCAACGCTACAGTTTGAAGGAATCAAGTTCATAGCCTTAAGAACTGCTCCTCAACCTTCCTCCCATATCATATCTCCGCTTCAGAGCCCAAAACCCGGTGGCTACCGCTGTGCTCTGGATGCGTTTTGTCCCAAAATAATTTGGGCAGTTGCATTAGTTGACAGCTAAACTACTGCAATACCTCGATTTCCACTACCTGGCGTAGTGCTGCTTCACAATGGCAACCTTTTATCCTAGCAGCAACCTTTGATTTATTTACCATAGTTACCCCTTCCAAAAAAAAAAAAAAAACTAGAAAAAAATTGAAATATTTTGTCATTAGCTATTGTTATTTTTATGCTATTAATGAGTTTTTACATTTAAGTAAGATCAATTTGTCAACAATGAATCTAAAATGACCAAGTTTTTAATGTACCTGCAACACAGGTCTGTTTTTCTGTCTGTCTGTCTGTCTGTCTGTCTGTCGTCATGAAATGAGCTTGAGATGTTCCAAACAGGATGAGACAGCGCAGAGCTTTGTTCCCATCGCTGTCAGTAGAACATAATTCCAGAGAAGCTTCTATCTCCTCCAGGAACTTTTTTGCAGCACAGATTCCACACTCAGCTGTACCATCTGTTTTGCCTGTCCGTTCAGCGCTCTGTGTCAGTGCAGTGAGAAGAGCGGTATATAACAATAAAATTGAGTTGAATTGAATTGAATCTCTGTACACACAAAAAAATGACAAATTCGACTTCCCAAACTCCCGTTAAATGCGAGAATGATTTCATTAACCCTAAAAAGAAAAACCGCTGAACGGCATGCAGCTGACAGTAGATCTTTTTCTACAAGGACGATCTTTGATCGAGGAATCAGACACAACGCTGTCCCACACCGGACACCTCAGACCTGATTCGTTTTTGCCTGTAGGGTATGTGCCGCAGATTTCCCAAAAGGAAAAGAACCGGGACGTCTTTGATCTCGGAACATGTGTCCATATCATGTTCTCCGTTTATGTCAGTCACATTAAACCATTCAGTGTTTCCACTGAATAATGTCATGCATAACAACTTAAGAATGTGCCTTTTCTTACTCAAAACATGTGGATATGTCCCAGAAAACTTAATACTCCCTGGAATGGGAAATCTGCGAAGAGTAGCAATGAGCTGTCATGGGCTGCGATCTGGGAACCTTTTGTGTGAAGGCCCTTAACAAAAATTAGTGCCCCTCATCTGATCTGGACCGATATTTAGAGGCCTGTCTGCAAAGGTCTGGATCGATAACTTGATGTCTCGTAAATCTGTCTGCCACATATCGGTGTTCACTGCCGGCCGCAACGTGAGGGACATGAACACGAGCGGCTGCAGTTTGGGCCCTTCTCGATGTTCTTCTGCAAGAATGTGGCGCTATCTACCATCCGGGATCTGCTCCTGTTGTGTCTGACCAGGATCTAAGTTTGCCTTTCCAAAGCCTTGCACCAGCCATGCATTTCCAAACCCGATAAGGATCTTTCATGGTCTGTTCCTTGTTTGTCCAGCTTCCCCTCTGCTGCTGATGTAGGTCGAGGCTGTGTGGGCGAGTCAGGCCACCTACGAGACCTAAGTGAAGGAGTAATGCACTTTAAATCTCCTGTGCTGTCAACAGCGAACGTTGTTTAGCTCAGCAACTTCTCCAGCTGCAATCATAGAACTGACTCAGTATTTAAGTTATGGAGATTCAGTCTTTCGCTTGAGTCTCAAACTATCACATGATCACCTCTTTAGCTTCCCGTGTCCCTCAATAAATTCCTTTTGAGTAAACCAACGGTTGACATGTTTTGAGAAGACAACATACCCTTTTGAAAATGTGAATACATAAATATACTTCTGATTGTAAACCATGTTACATTTTTCACTGCCGCACACAGAAGGATTATGGAGTTGGGTTATTTATAACGTTCGAAAGAATGCTGTAATAACGCAAGCGTGGAAGGAGCCAAGACCTCAAAGGGATTAATGAATGAATGAATGGCAGCCCTTCAGATAGATAAAGACCAGATTAGGGCAAGTGAAGAGGAAGAGGTTTCAGCCTACATTTTAATGAAGTACGCAGAAGTAATTGCGAGATGTAAATAGTTTGCTAGAAATTTGGCCACAGATTCAAGTGGACGTTCTGGTGGAACCAGCAGTCTCTGTGCTTCAAGTTCATGTTTCACGCAATGAACTAAATTCGGTATTAAAAGTCCTGGCTTAGAACGTGCCTGAAATACATGGTGATATTGAGCGATTTTGGGAAAGTTTCCCAGCTGTTTTTTAGCGACATCCAAGATTGGCGACCTTAAACTGAACCAACAGCAGGACTGTAAACCCCTGTCTTCTCAACAGTGAGTCCCAAGAGCCAGACTGAGATGTTGAGGACAGCACAAGGCACTGACCTGGGTGAAAGCAGGATGAGCCAAACAAAAGCGTTTGAGAATTGCCAGCAAAGCAGATGTTCAGCCAAGCATGCTAGATGTCCTGGTGTTTCACCGTGGGGCGGCAACAGGCCAAAAGTCCAAACAGCTTCAAACAAAACAAGCCGGTTTTATTGGGCTACTTTTCATGGGTGTTTTTCATTCCTGACCACTTTTTAAGGGGTTCAAATATTTCAAATGGTTTTTGCTGAAACGGTGACTCTGGCTGCTGTTTGTAGATGTGAAACAGGAGTGGGCACTGCTGGCCCCCCAGGGCTTCAGAGCGTGCTGGCCTTCAGTGTGGTCTCGGGGCCTGGGGAGGTTGAAAACCTGACATCAGAGGTCATTCAGTCAGTAAAAGTTAAGATAACAGTACAGTCTACTGGATTGTGAAGACTGAGCACTGAAATTGTTAATAATGAGTGCTTTTTCAATATTTATTTATTTATTTGTTTGTTTGTTTGTTTGTTTGTTTGTTTGTTTGTTTATAATTTTTATTTGTGTTTTCATAAACATTTTGTTTGGATAATCCTACTGTATAAAGTATCTGCGGTATCTATAAAACTATAAAGTTCTATGAATTTATAAAAATCAGCTTCTTATTCAGTTTCTTTTATTGATTACATATTGGAACTCTACGTAGCATGCGTTGCAGAACTACAGCTTAAAGATAAATTAAGCAAAATGAAATAAGCTTTTCAGTTCCATTTGTTTCCTCTGAGAATATTTCTCTCTCCATTTTTACGTAGAATTTTAGTCCTTGGCAGCAAAACAATGATATTGATGTAAAAAATATGTATTAAGGTATTTAAATCTTGCTCTGTGTGTGTGTGGGTGTGTGGGTGTGTGTGTGTGTGGGTGGGTGGGAGGGGCATTCTCCCTTCTGCTCCACTGCCTATAGGATCAACACACCCATGTACCTGTGTTACACCAAACATTGTGGCAGTAAAATTACATTTTGTTTTATCTTCACATTCTCTCCCTTTCTTGCCTTTTACACTGAGCAAAGTTCTGAAGTTTTGAAACTTTTGACCGACCATCACACTGTTTCACCCGTATTTCACAACTGTGTCAGAAACTGAATATTACTCTCTGCACATATAAACAGTTTACAGCTGTGTTATGATGAATTATGTGGCAATCCAAGACTGAGATTATCACTGTAAAACAATAAGAAAATAAATAATAATATTGCAGGATGGGGGTTCAGTGAGTGGTGCTTCTGCCTTGCTGGGGTGGGTGTGGGTTTGAATCATGCTCAGTCTGTGGGGAGTCTCTGTGTTCCTCCCATGTCTTTGTGGGTGTCCTCCAGGTGCTCTGGTTTCCTGCCATAGTCCAAAGGTGTGTTTCAACTAAACTGGTTGGTCTACATCGTGAACATGTGTGTCTGGCCAACTGGAAATGAACTGCAGACCCATCCAGGGTGTAGGTTCATACCATGGGGCCCAGTGATTCCAGCACAGGCTCTGGACCACTATGATCCTGAGTTTAGGCAAGTTCCTTTCCTGCTTCAGCATGACTGTGCCCTCCCATGCACAAAGCAAGCTCCATAACCACATGGTTTGCCCACGCTGGTCTGGAAGAACTTGAGGGGCTGCACAGAGCCCTGACTTCAACACCACTGAACACCTTTGGGGTGAACTGGAACGCTGACCGTGAGCCAAGCCGTCTCATCCAAACATTGCCCTGGCTAAGGATGCAGAAGCAACTCAAATCGGATTGTAAAATCTTGGTATGCGTTACATTCAGAAAGTGCTGAAAAGTGTCCTGGGCCAAACTCCTCAGCTAGCAGGTCGTCGTGTTCAAAGCAGCCAGATTAATGTACCTGCTTGAGCATCCAGCTCCGGTGCTCCCCCCTTTTGTACGTCAGCACAATCCATCACCCCAACAACCAACCGCGGGGAGGAACGAACACATTTGGCAGCAGTCCGGCTCCTGCTCGTGTCACCCCACACTCATGCGAAAGCCTGACTGGAATTGAACACACACACCTTTTCTGAATGGCGTGCTGCTTGCCAGAGACTTCAGGTTTAAAATATAATATATATAACATTTATAATATATACAACTCATGTAACAATAAGCTTCTTGAGCAGCCATGATGCACAGCATCTGCTCTTTACAGCAGCAGGATGTTCACTTTTCAGCCAGGTAGCGCTGGTAAAAAAAGTGTGAAGGAGAATCGCATCCTTTACGGCAATGATTCGATGCCTTGGGTGAATACTGGTGGAAACTAAACAGGTGCGAAAAAAGCTGCTTCCCAACCTTTGCACAAAATTTTGACAATTAAAAATAAAAGCTAAATTTACTCCACCAAAAACCCAGCTTCTATTCTTGCAAATGTACTGATTTTCACAAAACAGGACAATAAGCTGCTGCCGGTGCTCGGTTGCCGCGTGTGGCTTTCGGAGTGAAGTGTAATAATAATTCACCTTTAGCTGAGCTTATCGCGTGCAGAATAATAATTTGCAGAAGCCCTACAGGTGTGAATAAAGATTTACTGCGGGTGAAGCCCGTGTGATGAGCAGCTGAATATTTTGGAGGTTTTAAACTGCGTCTTAAGCGGTAGGAAGTATTGCCCTGGTTTTTTTAGCAGAAAAGCAGACTCCTCACAAGGAAAAGAATGTTTTGTCTTTAACCAGCGGGAGACTCTATGATATTTAAAATATGTATAATATTTCTTCTTTAGTCTTCTCTGCAGCTTTGTTGGGAGTCCCTTACAGCACCAACTGGCTGGTTACCTTGTTTTACTGCTCCTGTTACCCAGAGCACAGTACCTACCCCGCTGTGTTTGTTCATGTGTCTTCGTCGACAGGCATGAAGGCCAATGTGGAGTCATCGGGGACACAATATAGGATGAGGCCTGACTTGAGCTTCTGGAAGTTTCTAAGGGATGAAACGCGGTTGCAGTGAGCTGCGCTGGAGTGAACGGTGGTCATAACAAAATACAGTTGGCAAAAGTTATGGCTTCGCCCTCTTTGTCAGATTTAGCTAAATTAATTCAATATTAACACTCATTTTTAGAACAGTTATTTCCAAAGCAACTGGCAGCTAACCTGCTCTCTTGGATTTACTCCATTTATCAGGGTTCACTCCATTTGTAAGAGCCACTCTGTGTTAGAGTTCCACAAAAGATTGACAAATAAATCAAATCTCATCCACGCATCAAAGGAGCTGTGCAGATTCGGCAGCTGACCTGAAATGCATCTTTGGAGTGCAAGAGGGAACAAGAGCACTGGGTGGGAAAACAAACAACATAAGAAAAACATGCAGCTCCTCGCAGACTCACCAGGTTTAAACCTACCGCCCAGGAGGCATGGGGCATCTGCACTGCCCTTCTGTCCAAGGGGGGTGCCTGAAAAACGGTAGAACATGCGAAGGAAAGGATTAATTTCCTCTAAAAGAATCACACTAGGCTATTAAAGTGTCGGAAATTTTCGAGCTCTGCGTCGGTTTAGAGTTCCTTTCAGACAAATGAAAGAAAACAGAGCTTGAAAACTATCCTGTGTTTGTTGAATCTGGGTCCGGGGGCGGCTGCATTTTTCCCAGTTCTGGTGCTAACAATTTATTGCCTTTTCTTTTTTATTTCGCCGAAATGGGCGATTTTAGCTTTCTCAGAAATCTTGGAAACTCCGGGTTGTTCATTTAATACACTTGGGTATAAATCTACCAATTATCCTGATTTGGGCTTCTGCGGTTTTCGGCAAATGCGCTTCTCTCATCTGATCCCGCTGTATTTCTGCAGTTTCGGGATGTGTGGCCAATACGTGGCGTTACGCAAAAAGCCATACCCATTGTTTTATTTTTAATGCGCGGTGAGCACTGGTTACGAGTGTTAAAGGTGGACATTCGAGCTGATATTGGGTTTAGCACAACACCGTTGTTTTGTCTGCTCCTCAGCGCAGTCTGGAAGACGGCTGTTAGATTTAAAAGAAAAAAAATAAATAAAAAATACAAGTCTTACATGAGAACACTTATATGTTATTTTTTGCTCTGGTCCTTTTAGTGGAAAAATATGTGGATGTAAAAGGATGTAAAAGTTTACTGCGGCACCTTAAATTCTGTTATTTCTGGTAGGGGGGATAAGGCAATGATGCGGTGACATATTTTTACTGAGCTGACAGAGGAACCGGGGTAACTGCAGCGACGTAGCGGTCCGGATGCTTTGCGATCGTGCTTTATGGTAAAATCGTGAGCGGAATCCTGAATTACCCTCATGCCAAACTAAAGGCTCCTCGAGCGCCTGTTAACTCTAAATCGATCTGACTGCCGAGCTTCATTCTGACACACGCAAAGACCCTTCGCAAGCACTTACCGACCCTCTCAAAGACCTCAGTCTGAGTGTTGGGCTCTACGGAAAAGTCAACATGCAGTAATTGTTGGGAAAACAAGGGAGTGCGCCGCTCCAGGCTGAGAAAGCCGCTCTTGAGGCCGGCCATTACGTGTGGTTTAGCGCTGACAGGAAGTGGAAGGCATGATGGGATACCCCTGAAAGAGACCGTTTGTCACGTTTCAAACCCTTCACATGGGGACCATCTGGCTGCTTGGCAGAGAGCGTTCCTTGGTTTAATCTCCCTCGGTTTGCTCTCACCACGAACGCCGTACGTCCCAGTGTTTAAGCATGCCGCTGATTTATGGATATAATTGTGAGCTGAATGGAGCGAGCGCCCGCTTGTTTTCCACTGGACAGCTTCAGCTTTCTCAGTTATTTGGCTTGGGAAGTTCTCCAAGACCATATTTGTGCCAGGGGACTGTGTTGGTTTGTTTCAAAACCGTAATGTAAGCATAAAAAATGTGAATTTAATGACTGTGTAATTTCCATCTTTCACTCTCAGGACACACGATGAAGCTTTGAAGGGAAGACGCAGCCGGTCATGACAGTAGACTTCTAATTTTGTTTCGCCAGAGCCGAAGCAGCGTTTCCGGCCTCGGTGTCTTGTTTTCTAGGGTTGTTTTCAGACTTGCGTGTACGGGATGGATGAGCGCAGAGTCGATACACCTTCTGAAGTGTGTATGTCTGAAAGAGTCACTGGAAGTGCTCGGATACACACTAGAGGTCAGTCTTGTTTCCCAGCAGTCTGCTGCTTCAGCTCTGGGTTAGCAGAGGGCACCTCGTGTTGCAGATGTTTAACCCCGCAACCACGGTCTTGGTCCGAGCGAGACCAACACTTAAGTTGCTTCACAAACGAATTAAATTGGTCGAATCGTGTTTGCATTTAAAAGAGCAGATTTTAGAAGCAAGATGGCACAAAAGTGACAAAGCTGAACTGAAGTTTCCGGATTGCATCAAAAGTTCGACAGTAGGAGGAAATCTGATGATGGGGCAGTTAAGGTTCAAGGTTTTAGGTTCACGTCATTGTTATTGTGCACTTATCCAGAAGTACAAGAGAATGAAATGTACTGTAGTTTCTCCCTGACAGCGGTGCGCACTGCTGTTAATATACAGCATGATGACACAGGGCAACACAGACAAACTGAAATGATACGTAGATAGTTAAGTAAATAGATACAAATAGATAAATAAATGAATAGATAAGATGTTCAATAGATAATAGATAAGCAAAGGGGATTAGTGTAAATCAAGTAGGTGGTCAGTGGTCAGCGGTGGTGGTGGTGATGGTACAGCAGGAGGTGGTCAGTGGTGGTGGTGGTGGTTATCCCTGTCCCTGTATTGTCTGGAGTTCAGCAGTCTGAAAAACTGGAGGAAAAAGCTATTGCTCAGCCTGTTGGTGTTGGCCCACAAAACTGCAATTGCGTCTTCCAGACCACAGCGGTGAGAAGAGACTCGAGGGGGTGAGAAGGGTCAGCAGCGATGGTACGAGTTTGTTACAGATGGTTTGTAAATGGAAAAAGTGAGTGAGAACATCATATGTCAGAACTTAGAACTGATATTACTGTTAGTGGTCAAATACATCAGTTCTGGCAATTCAAAACGTCCACGCATTAGAGCTTCATTTGCATGACCATAGCTAAAATAAAGAATCAGCACGTTCACTTGGTCCCCACTCTGGGGATGTGGTTTTGGCCCGTGGGGACATTTGTCTGTTTTTGCAGAGGACATTGGGCCCAGCTGGAGCTGCTGGGTTGGTGTGTCGAAGGACTGTGCTCTTTGGGAATGTGTGGTCATTCACCATGGAGAGATACCCAACCACCTACTTGGATTTTCCCAGCATCTCTTTGGACACTGTTGAAAATGAATTACTGTAACAATGCCTACCCTGATTCTCCTGTCAGGCCACCTAAAAAATTTAGGGTAGTTTCGGGTGCGGGACATTGTGCTGTCAACATTACAGATCCATGTGTCAGCTGGATTCCGGGCTTTGGAGGTCTGATGGGTACCACCCATGTTGCCCTCTTCCACCAGAGGGAATGGGAGTTGCCAGTAGCCCTGCTGGGTGGGATTTGTTGACATGCGACCTGCTCCTTAACCCCAGTCCTTAGCAGTTATTTGTACTGGCAGACTCCTGTGTTTTCATGTGTCCTTCCTCATGGGCACCAGGATTTTCCTCCTGCTGATTGGTACACTGACCAGGATTCGTGTTGGGTCATTTTGAGGAACATCTCATGGTGTTTCTTCATCTCAGTACTTTACTCCTCCTCAAGTGTGGGATTCTTCCATTTTCCAGGTTCCCCCAAAGTTTGCTTGCCAACAAGGTGACTCATCTAAACAGTCTGACCTCTGGCTCCAGCAGGATGAGCAGTTTGTTATGGTCCAGGCCATAGTACGGCCATTCTTGGGATGTCATTTTCAGCTTAGTGTCAGGTGAAGTACGGGTCCCCGTCACACTGGCTGCCAACTTCTGAATAACTGAACTTAGTGGGAGTTTACATTTTACACAGGAGAAAGTCTCATGTGTTCCTGTGTGCTGGAGTGAGGAGGACAGGACTGGAAAGTCAGCTGAGAAAATATTCACGTTTTATTAGCCTGACTGATGATCTACACTTGACCTCCAGCGTGAACACAGCTGTGCAAAAGGCTACAAAGTATGTCGGTCTATGTGGAAAGCCTTCGATAAAAATAGGACAAGTCAGATTTCAGCCTGACATAAAATACTGAGGACTTTCAAAGCACGAAATTCTTCTCAGATGATTCTAAAGTTGGGGTGAAATTAAAGCCGACTTCACACGGTAGCGAGACATAGGTATGGAAGAACATTCCCAAATGTCAAAGAGTAATACGTAAGCTGAGCGTCTTTGAAGATGACCGTTTTGGACAGTTTGAATTCTTATGACTGAAATTTTATGCACATACGCTTTATGGACAGAAAGTGTCTAGACCCCCCTTTCTAATGACTGAGCTCAGCTATTTCGGCTGCACCCATGCAGCATACAAACACATTCTAGACAACCGTGTGCTTCCAGCTTTGTAGCTACAGTTTGGGGAAAAAGTTCCTTTCCTGCTTCAGCAACGGTAGACCATAAAGCGAGCTCCATAAACATATGGTTTGCCCAGGTTGGTTGTGTGGCTGCACAGAGCCCTGACATCAACCCCACTGAACACCTTTGAGATAAACTAGAACCCCGGCCGTGAGCCAGGCCTTCTCGCTGGACCTCACTAATGCTCCTGAGGCCAAATGGGCGCAAGTTCCCAAAATCTGGTGGAAAGCCTTCCCAGAAGGAGGAGGCTGTTATAGCAGCAAAGGAAGGGAGGGGGGGACTCCATATGAATGCCCATGGCTTTGGAATGGGATGTTCAGCCAGCACATATGGGGTGATGCTCAGGTGTCTACACACATTTGGCCGTACAGTGTGTTTATGTCTGTTCCCGTTTCCTATATCTGAGACATGTGGTGGCCTCTCCAAGTAGGGAGTGCCATGGCATGCATCTTCTCCATGGCGTAGACCGACACGACTCCTTAATTCTCCAGGAACCATGCAAAGTTGCTGAAAGGCCGAGGGAGAGGCATGAAATATTGACTCCACTTTTCCAGCCATATGCGGTGTGGTTAGATGCCATTATGTAAGCATGAGGAATCCCTTCAGGCTCTCCACCGCCCCCCCAGGCTGCTGACCCGTTCCCAGCCATTTGCTGTGAGGATGGGGATAATTGGATTTGCTAAGGGGCTTGGATTGTATGTCAGTATCCTGTGGAAAGCCCCCCCCGATTGCCTTTACGTGTCTGGTTATATGTTTTCCAGCGCTGTTGCTGTGTTTGGAGATGAACTCGCATGGCTGCCCGACAAATGTAATGATCACGGCCCGTCCCGCAGCATTATTGGGACGATCAATCGGAAATCTGCCAATGGCCAGCAGCTGGGGCTTCTGCGGAATTCATAAATGATTTAATTCATTCTGGGAAACACAATTGCACAGATTAGGTTTGGACCCAAATGGGGGCTCAATTGGACTTCACTAATTATTTTTCCATAACTAAGACTGTCTTTGGCAGGGTGTGAATAGGGATCCAGGAAAATGTATTCTTTCTTTGTGCTGGGTAAATGCTCGTATGGAGCAGAAGGTTCAGGGCCGGACAACGGAGGTCGGAATATAGGGTTTGTGCCTTTCGCTGCCATGAGCTGGGCTGGATGTAAAGCACTCCCTTCAAGATGCACAGACGCTTTTTTTGCCAGATGCGTGCATCCTAGGCGCTGTTCTCGTGCAGTTTAGTTTGTTAAAGATGGACAAAAGCCAAGGTTTTATCAGTTACAAATTCTGAAGACTTTTTAAATCAAAAACCCTGCTAAGTAGTTGAAACTCATCCTCTCATTATGCCTTCTAATGTTTCTGGGTTCTGAAATATGAGTTTTTTGCTCAAGTTGGGTCATGGTCAACTGGTTATTGGTACCGTGAAGTATAAATTTGACCGATTTGCTTGACACCAGTCTAGTTTGTGTAGTGCAGATGTAATGGTGGTGGAAACCTGATGTTTCTCCTCAGTAAAACATAATCATATGATGATCATTGACTCAAGTGACATTCATTAGTTTTATTTGTCAGTCAAATAAATACTGCATTTATTGAGGTGGTCTGGAGCCCATAGTGGAGGTATAAGACATGAGGCAGGGTTTGGACAGTCAACAGATCCATTGGAGGGCCATCTCACACACTCTTTTGCTCACATGGTCACACACTGCAGGGACTTTAGAACCACTAACTCCCTTGAAATGCATGTGTTTCAGCATCTGGGGGAAACCCACGTGAACATGGGAGAACATATAACCTCCACATTAAGTAGTATTTGACTCCGTTTGTGTTGGATCAGTAGGCAAATCCACAGTCCAGACGCTTTGAAGCACCACCGCTGCCTGTTGCACTGCTGTACCACCCCAGTGGTGTAAAGGCTGGTAGCAAAGTGGCACGGTCCCCAAAAGGTGGTTGACACTTTAACACGGTATATAGTTCCAGAAGAAGAATAAGTAGTAATAACAGAAGAAGAAGAAGAAGAAGAAGAAGAAGAAGAAGAAGAAGAAGAAGAAATTTTTACTGTCAGAATTGTGTTTCCAACTTTCATATCTGTATGTCTGCCTGCCTGTCTGTCTCTGTCTGTCTTTCTTTCTTTCTGTCTGTCTGTCTGCCTGCCTGCCTGTTTCTGTTTTTCTGTCTGTTTGTCTGTCTGCCTGCCTGCCTCTGTCTGTCTGTTTATCTGTCTGTCTGTTTTTCTGTCTGTCTGTCTGTCTGCCTGCCTCTGTTTGTCTGTCTGTCTGTCTGTCTCTCTTTCTGTTTGTCTGTTTATTTGTCTGTCTGTCTGTCTGTCTGTTTTTAGGCCTCAGGAGAAACTGCACAGCAGACGACACATGAAAGGTTTACAGTTGTCTGCAAGCCAAACAGCAGGTTTTTGGGGAAGGATCCACATCGTCTGCCCAGTGCCAGTGGAATTTAAAGTGGGGGTTGTAGAGGGGAGGGTGGTTAAGCCCCCACATGTTTGGATGCCCCCTGCACTTCATGGCTCCACTTGGGGCTGTTTAAACTGATCGACAAGATGTTTGTCAAAACAGAATCTCATTAAGTGCCGTTTTGTGTATTTTGTTCCGCAGCCCCGGCTTTGTCCCGTGCGCCGCAGGACAGTAAGGGGAACCGGAGGCTCCCATGACAAGGCACCCATGAATAAGAGCTTTGTCTAGAATGTCTAAATATGTCTGCAGATCACTCTAGCCAAAAAAAAAAAAAAAAAGAAAAACCTTGGGGAGAATCTCCACGGGTCACTCGAGCAAATATGGGGGAAGAGGGCAGGGTGGAGTGCAGGGCTCTGCAGAAAGCAGGGTTGGGGAGTGGAGGGGTGTGGCGAACGGACCGAACACCATCGCTCATCCCCAACTTTTCTCATGGAGCGCAGCGAGCAGGCGAATGAGGGTCATTGTGTCTTGTTGTTCCAAGCAAGGTCCAGTGGGGAAGAATACACAGATGGCAGTTCGGAAACGGATGGGACGCTGACATTACCAGATGCATCCATGTGTGCACTTTTTAAAACATTCCTGTCATGTCTTGATCAGCGGAGCTTTTTGGTCTGGAAAGTTACTTTATGACCTCAACAACTTGTTTGGCTCCTGAACGCTGCAGCAACGGAGCACAAAGCGAAACGCAAATCAGAAACAACAGTTCTTTACCTCTGGGTTTTTCGTTCTCTCGATAACATTTCCTCTAACTGTTAGGTTTTGTCCAACAGTCCTTTTAATTTATAATTATAT
This sequence comes from Heterotis niloticus, assembly GCA_018136845.1. Taxonomy (NCBI): domain Eukaryota; kingdom Metazoa; phylum Chordata; class Actinopteri; order Osteoglossiformes; family Osteoglossidae; genus Heterotis; species Heterotis niloticus. Next base: position 21,521,890 of record CM030903.1, read on the forward strand.
ATTAAAACTATGTTGATAAGTAAACTAAGATATGTGCAAAAATGTTAGGTCTCAAAGCAGCACAGTAAAGCAATGGAGTGGAGGTTTAGGGTGAAGCTGTTATTTTTGAAGGTCATGTGTAGAAGGAACAGTGGAAAATGGGCAAAGCTCTGAGCCACTGCCCACATCTATGTCAATCCCTGGGCGACGCAGAAGGTTGAGTCATCAAAGCATATTTTTTCTTTAAAAATGAATTTGTCATGCAGGACGTACGTATGACCCGTACGTATGATCCAACTTCGGATCACACCCGGAACAAGCCGACGGGTCTCTGGCTCATCCCTCTTGGCTGACAGAACTCGCATGTGGCAGAAAGGTGTGGAATTCCGCAGAAGAAGAAGATGAAGAAGAAGAGCTCATCCGATTCAGCTCAGCTTCTCCATGATTACAGTTACGGCAGAAAGGCAGACCTGCGGCTATCTGGATCCTGGCGTCTGCAGCCGTGTTCAATGGCACACAAGTTCAACGGAGTGCTAATGAGGCCTCAGACCTGTTTCTGTTGGCTTTCACAGCTAGCAGCTGGTGGGCAGACTGACAGCAACACTCCCAGTTCCCCCAAAAAGCTTGCCGATGCCCTCTTTATTCCTCTCCTTTCAGTTTAATTGGAAATCATCTCGCTTTCGGCTGCAATTTTCAAACATTCGCTGTCCGTCGAAATGACCTCTGCCCACGACAGTACGGCAATATTCGCTGGCAAACTGCCTTTGAAATTCTCAGCCAATAACGCTGTGTGCTGTACAGTAAGAAATGGGCGTAAGAAGCCCCACGTCCAAATATAGGAGATGTATGCACAGCTGTAATTTATCCAACATTCAGCAACATGTAAGGTCATAAATGATGACCAAGAAGGTGATATTTCACCTCATTTTTGCAGAAATGCTGCATTCTGACCACATTACGGTCTACGCTACTTCCGTCTTTCATTACCTTAATGAAATCCTCTACCCTACCCTACCATACCATACCCTACCCTACACTACACTAATTTACTCTATCCTACCCCACCTTCCTCGATACCTGCATTTCGGTTCCAGTACTACAAAATTCTTGTTTGATTTTTATTTTGGTTCATTTTCCTGTTTGTTGCCCCTGTACCTTTGAAGTCTGAAGCACGAGTAATCGGTTATAGACAAGCGGGACCCAGTCAGTCACTCTGCCACAGCCAGACTGCTATGCTGCTCCACCTTTGGTCACTTGTTGTTCCCTGCACTACATGTCCAAGATGAAAGCCTAAAGGTTCTCAGTTCTGCCTCCTCTGTGGTGGAACGGCCTTCCTTTCCCTCTCAAAAGAGCTACAAAGCACATCTCTTTGCATCTAGTTTTCTCGTGACCTTCTGTCTCCTCCTTAAATGTTTCCTGAGATGCATTTTGTTCTGGAGGGAAGTGTCTGGAAAAAATTTAAAGGTGAATGTAAAAGCTTTTTAGCCGACTAGACTTTGTCTAACGTGAAAAGGTTTTTAGGTACCCGAACGCAGTTGCCGATGGTGATTGAAGACAGACCCAGGTTTTGTCTGAGTTGTCTTATCGGAGTCCTCGGTTCCCTTGTACAAAGAGGGCAGTGGGGGGGGGGGGCAGTTGGAAGGATCTTCTTCTCAGTCCTGGCTGTAGATGGAAGGAACTGGAGATGGAAGGAATTGGTAAGATGCTGGCAGGAGGAATACCCAGACGGAGATCTGGCTCGGACAGCCACATTGTTCGCTCAAGGGCATCAGAGACCGCTTTCGGTCGGGCCTTCCCAGAACCACATGTGTGGCGTGTTTTTGCATGTTGTCAATTTTGCTGGCGGCACTTCTCGTCTCTTCAAACCCATCGCCACATACGGTCCAAACCGCAGCCTTTGTTTGCACCGACGGACGGAGGATCGAGAAGTTACTGACAGGGCGACTGGGGGTGCATTGTGCCATTGTGACCAAGGTCTTTGATCAAACAGCCCGGTTTCGCATTTCTCACCGAAAGGTTCATCTCCCCCATCGCGTATACTGGCCAAAGATGCGGATGGTATGTTCAACTTCTGTTTCCTTTCATGTCTTCTCATGTTCACACACAGCTTTCATATTCATTATTAATTTATCATGTATGAAAATCTGTTATTACAACCAGCTATTTACAGCCCCCCCCCCCCAAGATTTCCGCTGTCATATTACAACCCCAGCAGCAGTTCCAAAGTCAACTTATTTTTGCTGCATGAAATGTATATTTTATTTAGCTATTTTAGTTCAGAAGTTTCTGGAAGAGGCCTCAATGCTCTGTTTGCACACAAGACGCAGATCCTCTTATTGAGATGTAAATTATATGTCGTATTCCTAGGCAAGCAAACAAAACATCCTCTGTTGAGGCGGAGGTTAAGCACGGGACCACGAAAAAGCACGGGCATGTAAGCAAAACAAACAAACAGGCAAACAAAACAACACACTAGCAGATGCAGCTTATTTGTTCGCTGGAAGCGTTTCATGGAACAGCAAAAGAACCGGCTTCGGAATTACGTTTAATAGGTTTAGTCAGCTGGCCATGCAACGTATAATGTATGACATGCTCTAAACAATACATTTTAATTTACTTGCTGTATTATTAATATAGCCATTCTTTGTTTGTTTAAAAAGTGTATTAGTAACTCAAGACGAATCACCAATACGAACCCAGATGTTACTCATGTACGCTTTCTGTCACGCACGTTCAAAACAAAAATCTTTCGTTGTACATTATTGCTCAGAGTCATCTGTTTTTAAACCTAAACAATAACTGTAACTTGCAGGACGTTGCAATGCATCTGAAACTCACTGAGACACGGTGTCACCTCAATCACATCAAAGTGAGTCCATTCTTGCGTTCATGCAGAAACAATATGTGCTGGAGAAAAGGTATTTCTGTTTGTTATTACTATGCATTTCTTATTAATTCATTCTTGTGTCAGATCTTCTGGACTGTACACCTATACCCCGGTGTTCAAGGTCCTGGGGTCTGAGAAATATTGGAAATGGGCATGGCTGGGACACTAGGCAGTCTCCCTGCACCCTGCATCTGTGTTCTCAGTCTTTGCCTCCTGTGGCCCGTGCTCAAACACAGTTTGTGCTTTGTCATCTCGGTCCCTTCTGTTCAGTGGGTCGGCCGCTCAGTAACCGTTCATTACAGTAACAGCCATTACTGTAGATACATTTTATTGTTCTACTTTCTATTGCTTTCACTTCTTCATTTTTTCCATAGATTTGACTCTTAAATGTTCCTTACTACAACAAGCAACAAGGCGTAATGTATGATACTAAATAAGAAAATAATAACATATAAACACACAAATGCATATTAATGACCTCATTAACGGTTTAATAATTAGGTAATTGGTGTCCAAAGATCTTTGTCACTGAAATAGATAATTTACAGTATTAGGAATATTTAAGGGAAATTAAATGGAGCTTCTCAGATGAACCCAGGATGATTCGTAATCTCCTCGTAAGAAATAATGCTAACAGCTTCCTGATATCTCAGTTTGCGCTGTATGAGCCATTTTTAAGAACCAGTTACACTGGGATACCAGGGTACCAGCATTTTAATATTTTCCTTAGAAATGACTTCTTGTTTTGTCATTATGGAATACGGCGCTCGGTCCTTTTACTGAGCTCATGGAAGATCTGCTACTTGACTTCAGCAGATACAGACAGATATATTAATGTATGTGGCTTTGTTTGTGGTCCAACCTAAAGTCATGTAACTTGTTTATACATCACACACACAATACATGAAGCCATTAAGTTCAGACATAACTGAGTAATGGGTCTGGTTAGCCTGTAACTTAAAGACCTTCTCCAGTTGCGTAGATCTTTCATTCCTTTCTTCACTCTGTATTTCATGTTTTTTGCTCACAGGGCTGCAGGGAGCAGTGAGACAAACCCAAACTTTGATAATAAATATTTCAATTTCATTTTAATTCTAACTTATTCTGGAATGTCTTAGGGTCACGTTGACTCCACGTGGTCAAACAGCATGACTTTTATTCAGTCTGACAGCTTGATTACAGCCTCGTGTGCCAAATATTGGCTGGCAAAAAACTTTAGGTGTTTTTTATTGATATTTTAAAAGCCACAACACGCAAAAGGATACTTTGATGATTTTCTGAGAACCTCACCAGGCTCCTTGGAAAAGGTTTTCTCATGAGTTGCATGCAGAGCAGCCGAATGGGGTCAACAAGGCTTGGAGGGGGGCCATTATTTCATCCTACTCTTTGACCACAAGTAGTTCTTTGAATATTTTGGGCCATGACTCTAAATGCATCTGCTAAACAAGAGTCCAAACCAGTTTTGTTGCTTGCAGTGGTTTTTTTAATGGATAACCGGATAAGTTCAAACATTTTGGTGTTTTTTTTTTTTTTTTTCCATATCCACAGATAAAGAAAAGGAGAAACACAAAGTCTGTGGATGCCCTTGGGTCAAAAGTGTGTGCGGCCCTGTTTCTGGATGGTTTGCCTGCATTTGTATCTCCTGCTGGGCCACGGTACTTCATAAACTGCAAAACCCTGCAAGGGCACCAGCTGATAGCGAAACCACTTCTGGAAACCATACAAGCTGTATGTGGAGATGTCAGGATGTTTGATGGATTTACTGGCCCTTTACAAGCAGGGAGCTATTTTTCGAACATGCTCATAACCTTCGGGGCTGTGGACACCAAGGGTGATGAAGGTGGTCCAAATTTCCGGAGCCAAGCGACTGTTTCAAGGAGCCAAGCGGAATACGTCAACCAGATAACTTTGCTAAGACAAGAAATTTGACGCGTAAATGCATTACAGTGTAAAAAAGATCTTTTTGCTTCAAGTTTAAAAGGCAAAAATGCAAAGTGAATGAAGGCCGATTACAGCATTGTTCTCAGCTTTCCACTGCGTGTTAAATTGAAACAATGTGTAAAGAATAATCTTAACTGCGAAGTGAGCATTGCAGAGGTGCTAATGCCTTATTTGCCTTTAATTCTAAATGATCAAGATGGGAAGCTAACTGAGATGCATATGCATATGTATAATAGCCACCAGTTTCCCAACAGAAAGTTTTCTCGAACCGGCTCCTCTTCCGCTGGCTCCTCAGTGTTTGTTTGTGCCCGAGCCAGTAAATATATTTACACGAGAATGTCGCTGGAGGTAAAAATGTCTACAGCTGTGTACCGCGAGCACACTGATCCCCACATCATCATACTTGCAGCTGAAAAGATGTAAAATGGTGTGTTTTGATATTCTACTTGGAAATGACTTCTTGTTTTGTCACTATGGAAATGCAAAGTGCCACTGAGTCGTGTGTGAGTCCTAGGCTACAACTGGCATGGTTTTCAATGCCAGGAGGGACAGAAGTGGTTTGCCATTGCTATCTTCCAGCATATTTTTTTTTTTTATTTCAAGGGGCACAAACATTAAGGAGAACATGCAAACCCCACACACACCCTTGAGCTGGAGTCAAGCCCCACATCAGGCAAGCAGTCTAGGAGCTGTGAGGCATCAGCCTACCCCGCTGCACCAACATGTCCCCCATTTCTCACTATATAGACCCTTAAATGTCCCTTCATATCTACTGGACTTAATTCTGGTGAACAAAAATGGTGAAGACTACACTGGGTGGAGCTTCCCATCCTGGTGCTTGACATCAAGATCTTGCCGGTCTTGCAAATGCAATTTATCATGACAGCTATGAAGGAAAATTCTGCCCAACTCGGGCCAGGCCTCCACCCTGGACATTTGGCATGTTTTTAAAGTCAGATGTTTGAGTCAAAGACATCACTGCACCATACAGCATTATTATTATTATTATTAAGCTGTAAAGAAGCAGATACTCATTCGGGTCGCATTTCCCAGTCCTCTGCACATGTTGCTCAGCTTGTCAAACAAATCTTCCGGGTTAAGATCCATGTCGCACGTAGACGCGAGCGTTTTTACACGGCAGTTTCCACGCACAGTCGCTACCGTTTCTACAGGGAGCAACTTGACGGCCGTTTGAAGGGATTCCTCAGCCTTTCAAAGCAGAGGGGTCATCTGATGCAGCTTTGCCAGTTTTTGCACCTGGGTCTGCTTCACTGGAAAGTATTAATAACAGCATCCGATATTTCCAACCCGCTCGCTTCCCCGCATCAGGTGCCAGGCCCAGATGTGTGATTTAAAGAAATCACAACCAGATGCGGCAATGAAAACCCCACTGTATTCTCGAGTTAGAAAATAAAAAAAAATCAATTACTGGAAAAAAAAGGATTTTGCCTTTCTTGGTAGCCAATTTGGCTTTACTGCATTTCTATTGCTACCAGGGGGATGTTTTAAAGATTAACTATTTAATTCATCCTCGCCCGAGGTCATCGGTTACCGATCAGATTCGTCTGACCTTTCCACGGTACTCCAGAGCGAAATATAAAATGTCAAAGTATTTAAATTGTCTTTGTTTAAAATTGCATAGCGGTATTTTTTTTTCCAAATTCTCTCAGCCCACACACTTCATGATGTCATCAGACAATGAAAACTATTTCTAAAACTTACATCTTGCTTACTGTTGGGTGCTGCACATTATTGCACATTGTCGTACCTTTGTGGCTGACCTCTGCTATACAATAATTGAATCTGTAAATCTGAGGATTTGTAAGACCTTGGCATTGGATTGCCACCATCTCCTCCTGAACATCTCTGTCGGCATTTGAGATGGATTTAAAAAAAAAAATGTTCCATGCAAACGAATGTGGAGAAAAGCATCCCACACAAAGAAAGAGCCCCACCCAAACAAATTTAGGGGTTTTGAGGAATGCAGTTATTGGAAAGTTGAGGGGAAATGTCTGGGCACTTTGGAAGGCAACCCTGCATGTTGTTTATGGGCTGCAAGTTTCCCCACTTCAGCTTTAAAATGAAAACTGCAGTCAGACAGGAAGACTTTGGCCTTTGTGTGAAACAGAAGACATTTATTGGACTTGCTGATGACCGTGATGGGTTCTGCAGAATATATTTTAAAGTTATACTGCGCTTATATTCAGCAACAAATAGCAGCTACATGAAAAGAGTTTGATGGAGAATTTGGAAAGCATGTTCAGGGCTTTCAGTGTGAAGCTGGAAACAAATGGAAACTTGAAATACACTGAGATGCCAGTTTATTAGGCACACCCGTCCCCACCTTCACACGTTCCAGAGTTATATACCACGCGACTGTGGTGTGTGACATAAATCAGACAGACCAGCATTTCCAGAATCGGTTGGTACTCAGCTGAGTGTGGAAATGGGCAAATTGAGTGACTACAGTAGCTCTGAATGTGGCATGATAGCTGGCATTGTGTGGGTCTTTTCTACCATCTTGCAACTGGCTGCTTCCCAGGACTTTTCACACACAATCATTTCAAAGGTTAACTGAGAGTGATGTGAAAAGCCAAAAAAGCACCAGTGATTGCCGATCCAGTGGGGTGAAAACGGTTTGTGGATCAGAACGGTCAAAGCAGAATCATGAAAGGAAACAGATGGGCCGCAACCGGTCAAATCACATCGAAATTCAACGTCTGTGAACACCAGTTATCGGACTTTGTCTTCCACAGCTGAAGACCATGTTTGGTGCTGGTGTTGTCATCCCAAAATAAGAAAGCGGATCTCCATTGGGCAGAGGAGCACCAGAACTGGACTGTTGGGAAGTACAAAAAAGTTGCTTGGCCAGATGAATCCACGCTCTTTTTGCATTATACTGACGGACGGATCAGAATTTTATGCAAGCAACATGAGTCCATGAAACCATGCTGTTTGGTGTCAGTGGTACAGGCTGGTGGTGGCAGTGTGATGATGTGGGGAGTGTTTTCCTGCCACACATTAGGGAGGCTGATACCCCCAGGCAGAAATGAATGGCACAGTGCATCTCAACAACACTCCTAACTAAAATCATCACTTCATGGCTGCACTGCCAGCATAATAGTGCACTGTGTGACAGTGTGTACCACCACAGAAAGGCTCCAGGAACACGTTCACAAGTTTTCATTGCTTCGGTGGCCGACCCAGCATCTCAACCCTGTCGAGCATCCTTGGGATGAGGTGGGAAAGGGGTATTCACAGCAAGACTGTGGACCCATCCAGTTTTTGGCAACTACGTAACGCAATGATTTCCACATGGTACAACATTCCTGCATAATGCATCTCTTGTAGAATCCATGCCCAGATTAATTTATGCTGTTCTGAAGACCAAAGGAGGTTCGGCTCGTAAGTAGACGAGTACCCAACTGGGTGTACCTAATAAACTGGTAGCTCTGTGCATAAGGAACTGAACTTTTGCTCTCAGGAAGTAATTTTAGGTTCATTCTGGCAGCCGTGCAAGGTTATTACTTGCTCACAAATCGTGGCAGGTAAACAAAGCTCGGTCGTCTTTTCGGTCCACCTTGAACAATAAATGCTTATTAATTCAAACTGAGTTGCAAAAAGTGCATAGGTCACCCCCCCCCCCCCATAATTTACAGCACAAAAAACCTATCCAGCTGCATGCTAATTTTTACTGACCTTGGAGTTGCTTCTTATGAAACTTTCCACCAGTCCTGACCCAGTTGATGGCTGGTGGCCTAAATTAACCATTGGCCGTCATAGCATCACGACACAACTTCAGACATTTTGAACAGCAGTGGCTTCCGTTGACTAACCGTGTCTAGATCTTCCGAGCCACGAATCCACAGCGGATGCCAGATGGACTGCCCTCATGATGAAATGCACGAGGTTCTCCCATAAGGTCTGCTGGTGCTGTTTGTTGCGCCCTCGTCTTGACCCAGCGTTGCATGTCAACAACCTTCATATTCGCCCCCTCTGCTCATATGGTTTACAGTTTCTATGCCTATGTGGTAATGTCTTGACTTGCAACTCAAAATATTGTATTTTGTGTCACCTGTTCCTCATTCATGGTCCTGGACCACTCGAGCATGGGAAGAGAACTGAGTTCACAGGACATCTTTGGATGCTTCTGGAACTCTGTGGTCTTGGAATCTGATACCATCGAAACACCACACCAATCTTCTCAGCGTGGGAAGCCTGTCCCGGGGATATAGCCACTACTGGAGGGGAGGTGGTTCTTGTAGAGACGCCGCAGCCTCCGTTCCCAGAATTGGGGAGGTAGTGACTAATTCAGGGACATCCTTTCCCCACAATGTTCTCTGAGTGAGATAACAGCAGTGGGCTGGCCAAGAGGCTGAGTCACTCCACGGGCGTAATACCACAGCCTCATGCACAGCGGGGATTCGCGGACTGGACGGGTCATCCTTCACCAGGAGGTCAGGACTTTGGTCAAAGTTCACCAGTCAAGGCCACACAATAGCAAAAATCGTGATGTTAACAAGAGCAATGAAGTAGCACGATAAGAGGTCGATAGTGCAGCATATTGCAGAAAAGGAATTTGAAAACTGTGCAACATAATACAAAATATAGTATTTAAATCCTTAATGATGGCAAATGAACTCAGAAAGCACTCTATTTTATGGACAATAAATTTGCAGCTATGAATTTTCTTCCGAACGATTTCTGACATGAAAAAAAATGTGCTAAATTGTTAAGCAAAATGGCCGCAACAAAAGGGCCTGTTTGTGAAACGGCGGCGCAGGAGGTGGTTTCAGTCGAGGTATCGCCGTATTTTTGGGAGACTGCCGATTGCTAGTGTAACTCGATTTCATTTCCCCTGCTTCTTGCTCCGCTTCGAAGTTCAACATAATCCCTCGCTCTTGCCGCTGACTGAGAGAAGATGAATATAATGAAGCATTTCTCAGTCTGCATGCTGAAACCTCGACGCAGCCAAATTCGGAGATTAAATGTGACAACAAGGGCAGTGCCAGGAAAAAGAAAAAAAGGGAAATAATAAGAATAAATGAAAAAGCAAGCAAATTTTGTTCTCTCACTACTTCAGTGGAACATGTTTTTCACAGAAACGCTATTAATCATTTGCGCTGTTTCTTCTCCACCGGTCAGCCTCGCGTCTCGCTCGGTCTGGCTGAAGGACCCCTCCCTGCAGCCCTGAGCCAGAAGGAAAAGGAGGGAGGCTGTTTCTGATCTCGATTTGCGTGATGTGAATTTACGCCGATGACATTAAGGACTTCTCTCAATGGACCATGACACGCTGGCACGAGACTCCCTCTGTTTACATCATCGCGGCCTGTGAAACAGTGGGAAACGGCGCTCATCTCCAGCTGGCCTCGGCGCTCCGGGTCTTGGAGGAGCGGAGCCGCACGCTAGCGACTCCGAAGCAACAGTCGAGCGCCGACTTTCTGTGCTCTGCTGCTGTTCTGAAGATCCATCAAAGTGAAACGAAATGAAAAACCAATTCGGATTCCCCATGTTTGCGCCGCCTGTTTAGACAAAATGACAATGAAATGTTTCAGAATGCAGAGGGCGTGAAGGGTTTTTTCAACGTTTAAAGCGCACATTTTGGCTGATTCATTTCCGTAAAAATGATCAAATGAAACCTTTTAACAAACACTCATACAATATTTACTAATCTTCATAAACAAGTTATTCAATCCGTTTAAAACCTAAATAATATTGCTATCAATAACTGTGCTTTTTTTACTGCAGATTTTTGCCTCCTCTGAACTTTAACTACAGCTGTTCAGCCCTTTCCTGCATTTTACTTTGTTTGCTTAGCTGATGCTCTTCAGCCAGAGCAGCTTTGTTTTACTCCTTTACACAGGTGTGTGTGTGTGTTTTTACCTGAGCGGTGGCCTGGCATCTCCTTCAGGGAGCAACCTGGGTCACATCCTGGGCTTCTCTGAGGTTCTGGACCGCTGTAGTCCTGCAATGGGAAGGCGGTTATTGATAATGGAAAGAATTGAAAATGTGAGTACCTGTGGTCTGAGAAGGGGAGAGCTGGGACACTGGTACACCTGCCCAGTGACCTGTGCACTCCAAATACCTTGTAGAGCAGAGGGAGACATGTGACCCACCCTCAGGATGAGTGTGTGAAACGGCTTTTCCCGAGTTCTTCACTGTAAAGAGTTGTAGCATCTTGTTTGACAGAGGAGATGTGGATGGTGCAGCTCTTCTACTGCACGTCCTCCAGATACTGCTTGCCAGCTGAGGGACATGAGCTACCGCTCAGGTTATGTGCACTGTGGCAGGAAACTGGCTCAGTTATGCATCTGCCAAGCACAGCCCTTACAAACACTGCGAATTGGAAACAGCACTGGGTTGAGAATGGAGAAGAATGAAGCAAATGGTTTTAAATACAAGATTAATTCAATTTTTACAGCTGGACTGAATAATAATCAGAAGTATCTAAACTGAATAACAGTCAGTCTACTTTAGCTTTGCAAACCTTTCTATTCAGCTGCCATCTAACCAAACTCATGACCTTGCACATAAGTCACCTTTATGCTCTCGTAATTGCTTGAACAAGTGTGAAGGCTCTACAAAGGAGACTTGTTTCATTGTTCTTACATGTTGGAGGTGTATGAATCAGCCCCTCAGAAGACCACCACTTCCAGGAAGGGACATAACCTGACCACACTGTAATTGGCTTTCCTTGGTCTGTCTAGCACCAATTCGCTCGGTTCACGGACCAGATCATCAAGCTGCCCCAAAGCGCAGACAAAAAAGAAAATGGATTTAATGGAGGTGCAGCAGGAAATGACCGAACCCATGACAGCTTTCCATTGTGTAGAAGCAGGATTTGGAAGCTTGTTTTTTTTTTTTTTTTTTTTTTTTCCCGGCGTACTGCTGAACGAAGCAAAAAACTGTGACTTGGTCCAAGACCTGTGGCTCCTCTAACTTGGAGATTCATAGTCAAAGCCATACCTTCCTTTTATCTGCCAAAAGAAGTTAAATTTTTGCAACTATTTTGTTTAGTACGGTGAGAAATGAATCCATTTTTTATTTTTCTCACCAGCATAGAAAGGTAGCAGATGAATCCCTCTTGGTGGTCATAGGTCAGATAAGCCGTTTCAGTGCTGACTGGAAGGCGACTGACGCAACGGGTGTGCGTTGTCTTCTTGAAACGTTTGCAGGTCTCGGCCTGTGAAGATCATTCAGCTTTCTTCTGGCTTGAGCAAATCACGTCTGATCTGAGCCCTTGCTGGCAACTCACGTTCTGCTTCTGTGAGGGAAGCCCCAAGCTAACACAAATGATCTGCGCTCAGCCCTCGCCAGGTGAATTATGACCAAACATTTGCGAGGTTAAATAAAAATGGAGCAAACTTAGCTTCATTGCTCAAAAAGCCCCCTTACTGAAAGGACCACTTTGACACAACAGCTTTGACAGTTGCAGTCCAAACCATTCCAAAACCCCAGGTCAGACAAACAGCGTGGATGTCATCTGTCTGGTAGAAATAAAACCACAGACAGGATTCTCTGGCTCTGCCTCCGCAGGATTAATGAGTGTTGAGGAATCGCACATTTTACCGTGTTTTGACAAGACAGGAAAATGTTTAATAGCCTTTCGATTGACATCGAAATGATTTTTTTTGGAGTCGACTACACTGAACCGAGCTCTTATAGAGATGAGACAAGGGAAGCTAATGAGATGTTTTCACAGCCCTCGCATTCGGAGTGCTTTATGCAGCTCTGGGGGGAAAGAGCATCTGTATGTTCGACAAGTTGGACGGGCGTATCAGTGTCCTCCGGGGAACGGTTAAGGAAAATGACCGTCCGAGTGCGGTTTGTGCGCCTTTGATGACCAGTAAATGTCAGGGCAGGGACTCGAGGTGGGACACCGTGCACCGGTGGACACATTTGAGCATTTGTGTGGCTTCAATTTCAACACCAAGGGAATGTTAAAGGTCCTCTGGTACAACTCTATCTCTTTTTCTACTCATCCTCCTGGTTCCTCTCTCTCTGATGTCGTGAAGATCTGATGCAGGCATTGGAAATAGAGGCAGGAGAAGATGGAGGCCTTCAGAAGGTCTTGGCTGATCCCCCCCGACCACCGCTGTCACAACCACACCTCAAAAGCCTGGCTGTTAGAAATGGGTGTTATGTCGGTTGTTTTATGTCCAGGTGCACTCGTGCAGCTGGGGAGCCTGGGAGCTGGTGGAGGCGCCCACCACGCTGAGAAATGCAAAATTTGAGTTATCAGGTGTGTTTTCTCGCATCTACTAGGCCAAGGCAGAATAATAAACGGCAGAATATGGGTGGGAAAATGAATGAATGGATCCCAATGAGTAATACAAACACACGCGCACAAACGCTAGTTGTGTGTGTGTGCGTGTGTGTTAATTTGATCGATGGTTTGATGTTTTTCAGTTGTAAGCAATAACAATTCTTCTGATCACTTTCATGATTTTTTAATTTTGCAGTTGTGAAATCATATTTTATCTAAGCTCAAGCTGTGAGAGGTCTCCCACTGATGAACCAAGCCAAGGATAAACTGACAAGGGGGCGGGGGGTTGAAATTTCGGGACTTGGCCCAAGGCATTGATAGGTGTTTATTTTTTAGCCAGTGGAGGTTTATCAGAAGGGGGTGCCGGAGTTCCTGATCATTCGAGAACGTTCCTCATATTACATTCCAAAAACCCTTCTGGCCTCTACTTTCCAATGTCAATTACTTTTCATTACTGCCGTTAAACTCACATGGGAAATGTTACATCCTTTTCTAAAAACATCTGTTTTTCTCCCAAAACTTGGGAGTTTTTGGCAGCGACGCTTATTTTTCCTTTTGTCAGAATGTGCAACATGGTGGGAGCAGCTTCTCGGGTTCATTTGCCCGTCGGGCTCTGCTTGAGGCCGCGTCAGGCCAGAGACCCACCAAGCAGCAGGTCTGGTGCCCTTGAGATAGACGGAAGGAAAGCCCCGGCGGAGTTTGGGAAGCATTTTCCTGCAAATGGAGCTCAGAGACGACGGTGGCCCTCAGCTGTCTGGACACTACAAGACATTTGGTGATCTTTCACTTCAGCCTCATAGGTGAAGGCTCTGAAATGGTGAGGGAACTGAGGGTCCCGGTGTATAAAAAAATTGGAAATCGGAAGAAAAAAAAAACAAATCGGTGAGCAGGATTTTGTACCAGCAAACTGAACCGGGCCACGCGACACTGTGCGACCTACGATCCGCTGGCCAAGCAGACACCAAACTTTCTTCCTTTGTTTCCCTTTTTCATTCTGGCCAAAACAAAAACAGGAACAATCCAATTTTGTGAAGGATGATGGTGAGGAAAGCAGGGCTGTGGACCTCCAAGCTGGTCCCGAGCCCAGGATGTTTATTTCCATGGTGCGATAATTTGGTTTACAAACAATTACTCATTTCTCACAAAGCTAAAGCTTAACATATTATCTGAAATACGTGAAAAATGTCAGAATCGGGGCAGTTCCCCCTTCCTCCAAATTCACGCCCGTCCCAAACGTGTTGCGCACAGCCACAAGTGTGACACTGCGTGCTATTGTGCCGCACCACAGTGCTTGCTGGGTGTTTACAATAAAGCAGTACAGTCATTCATTTTAATCCGAGGCTCCTAAACATGTTTACTATTGTTGTGTCTGTTGCTCTGTCTGTGGATGTTTTTCCCTCCGTGCCCCTCACCACATGGTAACCAGCGTGCAGTTTGTTTTTGTGTCCATAGAGGTCCCCTTTGCTCCAACATCCCCAGGTTTGCGGCATTTCTGGGTAGACAGCCAAGCGGTCGCCCCTCAGCCAGCGCCAGCAACTCAGCGGGACTCTTTCAAACATTTCCGTTCACCGTTCACTAACTCGAACCCCTGGCATCTCGCGTATATATAACATCGAAGTGTCTTCAGGACAAGATGGTGGCGAACGCGGCGAATTGGGATTGGGTGTTCTACTGCATTCGGGGAGTCGCGCTGTTGCAGAAGAGAACGGGCCGAGCTGAGAATTATTTCAAGTAGATGCAATTTTTAGAATTTGCATGCATTTGTGGAAATTGTACCCAGATTCATACTCTGGTCCTCCTCAAGCCTACTGATGTTTTCATTACCTCAAGCGCTCTTTGTCTGAGCCGGACCGGGCCTTGGTCCAAAAGCACTTTGTGTCTTTTGATACTGTCCTTCACACATCTGTGCGTGCGTCTGCACCAGCATGTGGTTCCGTGCTGGTTTTCTGCAAATGCCATTTCGGTCAGGCCGCAGCGCCAGACAAGATGTTTACTCCTCCTTGTTTTCTAACGTCTTCTCTGAGCATCTGATCTGAGCCTCTCTGGCTCTCCTGCCGTTGGAATTCCCTGCTGAGCTATAAGCAAAGATCTGGTAGGTTATAAGTGGGGGGCGGGGGTTAAACAACAGAAAATATGGAGTGATTGGAATTTTTCAGGTCTGGCCAGCGTAGTTTGAGGAAGTTGAAATGTTTAATATGGATTTTACAACGGGACCCCATCGGTGTCCCTTTCTCCTTTCCCAACTTATTATTACCATCAGCTGTCTAGTTTAATTTGAAAGGAATTCAGCTAATTCCTCCTCCCCGTTGCACTTTGGTTTTTCTCAAAAATGACTTTGGTGAGAACTTTTTCCCCAGGGTTAATTTATTGGGCAGAAGAAAAAAAAGTCGCAAAGTGGAGAAAGTCAGCCTTTTTTGTAATCTCGTCCACCCCGTCTTCAGTCAGTGGGTGCCGCGTAAAGGAGCTTTTTCATCCCGAATGTCTGCGATCGAGTCCGAGCTCATTCTTTCTCATTCGGGGGGGGGGGGGGGTATTCGCAGTCGCGATTTTCCAGGTGGAAAGTGATTTCTAAGTGAGGTTTGGATGGAATAGGTGAAGACCGAGCTCTGTTTTTTCTGTTTTGTTTTTCAGACGGTTGTTGTACTGCTTCCTGCAGAGTGGACTGGCCCATAAAAGCCTGGAGTGAGGACGCAATGTCTTACCTCATCTTCAGACAGAAACCAACAGCATTAATTATTGGGGATGTTGGCTGGATGGAGCGGATCGCAGATAATAGAAATATGGTCAAAGCAGAGACAGCAGTCTACATTTTCATGCAAATAAATAAAAGCCTGGATCCATCTCTGGATCTGGCCTCCATTATGGCGAATGCAAATTGAAGAGAAATCGGATATCGGAATTCCGCTAAAACTCAAGATGCCACTTTTAATCTGGGTTTTATAAAACAAATTTCAATCCGTGAAAGATCTGTGAAGGAAAGCGTACGGAAGCCAGACAGTTAGGAGCTGAGGCAGACCAGCATCTCCTATGGCTTTTGCGGACCGGTGTTTGCTTCTGGACCGTCAGGGTTTGCTTTCATCACCTTGCCTCAAACACCCCGGCCTACAGTCCCGAATTGTGACCTGGACTTCAAAGGGCCGGCTGTTTATTTAAAGAGGACGCCTGCTCACTTGAGCACATTTATGCTCTAATAATCAGATCGAGAAAACCGGCTTCATGCTTTGTTAATCCCATGCTATTTGGGGGTCCGAGCGCTGCCGCTGCACAGCCGCGTCCATTCTAAAGCTCTCTTGCAGTCTTTCACTTCATACTTTCCTAAATGCTCCTGCTGCATGCGGTGGACTTTCTGGTCTCTCCTGACAGCTCTTTTCCTGAACATGAAACTCTAACAGGATTCACCGTCACATCCAGAATTTGCTTGAACCCGAAATTTCCCTCTCAACCACCAAAAGGGACAAAAGCAAACGCTGTTATCGGATTCACATTCGGGAAGAGAAGCCTCACGCCCTGCTGCGTAAAACATTTCTAGCCCACTGCATGATCCGTGTTAAACCTTTATACATCAAGAAAAAAGGAATATACAGTATATAAAATAATACAACTACAATGGCACAGAAAATTTCTTTTTCCATAGTTTCCTCCTGTGCATGCGTGCGTGCGTGTGACATATATATGTGCAAGTTCTCACTTTCTGGACGTCACTGTGACGTCTGTCCCAAGGTCACACAAGGGCAAAGGTCTGCTGGCCTTTGTCTTACTGTGACAAATCGAATTTGTGACATTCGACTTGACAGGATTTTTGGGATGACATGATTGCAGGATGCACTGTGCGCAGGTAACTTTGGGCATCGCCGCAAGTGAGGTGCCATTACCGAAATTAGACAACCTTGGCCGATCCTTCCAAATGTCAGCTGAAGAATGTCAGGACAGGAAGTTATAGCTCCAAAGCAAACTTTCTTCCAAACACCAACATGCCTTTCATTACAGCAAAAAACCAAGCACCAGTGACGTGCCAGAAATCTTCTTTAAATACCACGTTGCCTTTACACAAGATTAGTTTCAGTATACATCAATTTCCAAATAATTTTTGCACGCATTGACACTTCTTCTGGCCACGTTCCTCATTCTGTGGCATCTCGCCTACCTGCCGGTTTAAGAAGGCACCCAGTTCTAAATAAACCAAAGCCTTTCCAGAAAGCGTCCGAGACATCTGCACACTGTGCGGCCTGGAGGACTTATGAGGTGAAACCACTGGGAGCCGCTGGGAGCTCTTAGGCTTTTCAAGAAAACGCCAACACCTGAGATCAGATGTGCTGTTGTGCAATTCATTATCAGGGCCCGTCTGCTCGGCTGATATCCCATCATTCTCGGGGGGGCGTCCTCATTTCACAGGGACAACACTGACCCAGCAGGGCTCGAGACCTGAAGATCCCTTAAGCCAGCATAATCCTTCCTTTCCCTTCCAAACCCAGAACGGCAGAAAGCGGACCCTCTGCCGGGGATATGAGATGTAACACACCTGTGTAAATATGAGGTAGATGTGTACTGGACGTTCCGCAGAACAGTTTTGGTTTTTTTTTTTCATTTGGCCTGGCAGTGGTCACTTGCTGGTCACTTCAAGGGAGTGCCAGGCCTCCTCGTCTCCTGGAATCCAGTCCAATCCCTTCTTTGCAAAATAATTTTCACCGCAGTTAAAATAGCCGAGCACATATCTCCTGAATACGTAAACCTCTGGTTTCCTGGAAATTGAGGATAAAATATGAATTTATAAGCTTTAACATTCGATCTGGGTTCACTCTGTTTTGCTATCATAATCTGAAGGGTCCTTTTCTAAAACCCTGTTCTACTTCTACGATTTTTGCCTTTTCTCTAAGGAGGGAAGATTCCCCAGCTTTATGCTTGAGATTTATATTTTGTCAGGAACACCATAAATAACTTATTTAATTTCCGCTACCCCTCTTCTTCTTTAAATTGAACGTATATGAAAGCCATATATTAAAGATTTAAACTTAATTTTTTTTCTAAAAAGTGTCACTGAAAGGGAAATTATTCATCAGTTGTAATGTGAAAGGAAGAATTATCTTGTTAGCCGGCGGTAGCCTTTAAATCGAGATCTGTTTGTGAAAACGAATGGCTTGAGCTTCTAAAATAAACTGCCGCCACATCCCTGCGATTTGCGAGCTGTCGGTGATGCCATCGTTCTGCGTCTTTTACTACTGCGCGTGAGGACATTCGAGGGGCAGATGGCAGGAGGGCTGTTTCGGTGAAGCGTCCAACTGTGCGAGCGGGTAAGAGGAAGTGCAACTGAAACCTGTGAGCTTTTCTTCCTCAGAAAGGTGTCTGCTGAGAAGCTGAGATGCTGTGTGTGGGGGGGAGATTAAAAGTTAAAACTAAACAGCGAATCTGGAAGACGTGGTAAATGAATGCTGGTTGAAGCAACAGGATATTGCGCAACTGTCAAAATTCCTACGAGCGCGAACGGGAATTCTTGCTAAAGCAGTGGACGCGGAGTCCGTCGATCCTCAAGATTACTGTTGGGCTCCAGACCGCCCCGGTGCAGGCGTCCCCAATAGAGACGGGGACAGAAAACTGACTAAAGGTGTTCTTCTTTTTTTTTTTTTTTTTTACCACGGAGGGGTATGTTTTCCTCCACCTGTGATTCTTCAGGGAAAAGCTGTGAAACATTTGATCCGACTCCTTCCTATTCCGCAGTGGGCTCTGGCCGGCCTGCGGTTCAGAAGTTCAAGCGTAGGTCCTTCTGTAACCCACACTGCAGAATATCTCCAGCAAGTCTGATATTGGGCCACGGGGATGATATTCGACTACAATATGGAGATGACATTTACCAAGAGCACCTGTGTAAACAGTGTGCGAGGGTCTCCCTGAATGGGATGAAGAAAGTTCACGCGTGGAAGGAAAATTTGATCCAAAAAAGCCATGTGCAGACTATAGCAGCGGGTACCAAATCATTTCATTTGTATTACCGGCCACCGTTTATGGCTTCACGGACACACAACTTCAAATTTCGGCCATAAAAGTATAATCGCAGACTCCTTATGAACCATTAACATGTTTGCCTTGTGCATGTAATGATTTATTTGAGGTCGGAACAAATGTGCTCAGGCCGTAACATCAAAAACACATACAGCGAGGTTATATGGTCTGTTTTTGGATTAGTAACATGAATGAAAGTAAAATAAATGGACGTTTTAATTAAAAAAGCACTCATTTGTGGTCATAAGAGCTGTAAAACGTTAAAAGAGAAACGTCCCTTAAAGAAGGGCTTTGCCTGTTTTTAATTCTCTCCTTTTTTTAATTCTCCAGTTTTGTCTTTGACTTCTTCCTCAAAGCACTTTTTTCAGCCTGTATCTCTTCGGATGCCACCCCCACCCTCCCGAAGCCACGGTCTTCAGAAGTGCCTCCAGGAAGCCCTTTGTTTACAGGGCAGAAGAGTTGCCACTTTGCATGCACAAGAGACCCAAACACAACTTAGCCCCCAAATAAACAGGGAGAACACAACCCGGCGAAATCCGTTCTGATCTTTTCACTCCATGCGGTACAAAAAAAAAATGCCTTTGAGTCTGCGATTCCCTTTTTTGCCGACGATTCTCGCCTCGGCTTCTTTCGCTCAAGGGCGCTGCCTTCAAGTGACTTCCCCTCGTGTTTCTCAGAAGAGGCTGTTTATGTCGTCGAGAAGCCCCGCGGATTGATCTCCTTCACCAGACGAAGAACATGGCCACATCGAATCAGGAAGCGCAATTCATCACGCGGAGATCTGCCGGGCCGTTTAGTGGCAGAAATAAATACCAGTGAGATGGCTTTGATGTCACACGAGACGAAAAAGAAATAGTTTATTGGTGACGCTTTTTGACTCAGGTCAAGATCTTGGCAGGTGCTCAGGGACTGTTTTTCTCTACTTTGGCTTCGTTCTCCCAATAGATGCAGATGTATGACAGGACTGGGCGAGACAACCACAGTTTTGAGCATTTTAGCGGCCGCAGGAAAAGCATCAACATGGTTTTTTGATGCAGTGCTTTCCAAAACTCCTAGAAAGCCCAACATTTGATGGGATAACCAATACAGGTTCACTTCCAGCCTTCAGGGGAAGACCCTGCAATGCTGCTTGGCTCCTGTGGGTGACGTTACTTTATTTCTCAACGAGGAAAAATGTTGCTCATCTCAACCAATTCCAGCTGTAGTTTCCTAAATTTTAGGGTTAATAAAAAATGAATCAAATTCATTTACATCGTGCGCAATAATAAAAATCAGAATCACATTTTTCTTTGTGCCTTATTGGATTTCCCACCCCCCCATACACTGCCATTGTTAGGCGCCGTCAACTTGAGACTGACGCTTGGTGACCTTATGAAACACCTCCAGAATGCTCCACTCCCCTTGAATCCAAAGGGTTGAAAGGGGAGGAGGGGTCTATCGTCACTAAGATTGACTCCATCCATCTGGTGGCTTGGCGTCCTCTTCCTCCCCTTCAACTTCCCCAAGCATTTCTGTGAATAAAACACGGTTTTTAAATAATATCCAAAAGTCAAAAAGTGTCCCAGAGGCATTAGGGAGCCATAACTTATCTCCTGCCTAGTTTGCTATTTTCTCCAAAGCTTCTAAATCTCAGATCCTTCCAGTTTGCATGCATCTAATGGGCGTCCACTTCTGCAAAAGACCTTAACAGCCTCATGGGGTGGCGGTGTGCGCTGGAGAAGCAGCTCCGTTTCCTCAGTTATGCCGCTAGGGAGCTGTTGACGTTCTACTTACGGTTTTGAAGATACCGTGAAAATGTACAGCTGGAACGTCACCCACGCTCCTTTCACCCTGCCAAAGGTGCTTCCTCCGCTGTAGTGCTCGTCCTGGTGCCCACGTCCTCCCATCTCCTGTCCTCAGCGTAGCTCCGTGACCTCCTCGCAGTATCTGGGTGTCAGTAGCTCCGCAATGACAAGCATACAAGCTTGCTTTCTTCTCCGAGCTCGTGAAGGCATCAAAGTCAAGTCGACCTCTCGCAGCTCGGGCCTGGCTTCAATTAAACATCGCTCACGAGCCTGTCGGTTGGAAATAATAAAAACAATATTGTTTTGCGCCTTACTTTTTTGCAGTTTGCGCTGATGAAATCCAAATGCTGCCAGTGCCCCTCAGACAGTCTTGTGCTGAACTTTTGGTCTCCGCTCAAGCTGAAATGCAATTCAAGAAATGGGTGGACTGTTCTTGTCCTTGTGT
Source organism: Heterotis niloticus (assembly GCA_018136845.1). Lineage (NCBI taxonomy): Eukaryota > Metazoa > Chordata > Actinopteri > Osteoglossiformes > Osteoglossidae > Heterotis > Heterotis niloticus. The sequence continues at coordinate 21,543,186 of CM030903.1, forward strand.
ATTTCTTTTTTTTTGCTGGATTTATTTGGCTGTTGGTTAATGCTTTGGGGGCCATAATAAATAATCACTTTGCAAGCGGTGACTCCGTAGCAAAAGCAAAAGGAAAACTGGTTTGGATTTGGCATTGAAAGAACGCATCAAAGCAGTGGAAGACATCAGGTCGGGGAACGGGCACTAAATCGGGACCCCAGTTGCGGGCTTTTGTGTTCTAGGAGCCGGGTGCGGGAGAATATTTAGTTGTCTTGTGATCGAGAACCGCTGGGCAAATATCGGCTGCTAAGCAAGACGCAAGGAATCCCGCGATTTCTATTCTGTTCTTCCTGTCCAGTGGCAGTGGGGGGACGTGGCCATGCGCCCCCATCGCCTCGTGTTGCTGCGGACCGAATGCCTAGTCAAGCAGCCGCATTCCCCTCGCCTTGTGCAACTTTTGAAGAGAGCTCTTTTGAGTTTGTTGAATTTCTCAACAGTTCTGTTGACCATCTATCCTTGACGAAAAACCCCAAGATGGGGAAAAGCTTGACGCAAATTTCACAATGCATGCGTTTTTGTTTTTTTTTTTTCAGAATTCTTGTTTTTTCTGGCAGCTCATTTCACCTGATCCAGCCCTGTTTCAGCTCTACGTTCTGGAACCTGTTTATATTTCAAAAAAAAAAAAAAAAAAGCTAAGGTTGAAATTAGGCTTTTAAAAGTTCTGCATTCATTACACCCGAAACCCCCTTCAGCGTTTAGTTGGTCTTCACCAGTCACACGCAATCGCCTCGCCTTCATGTTCACTTTGGCAAAACACTTTGCTTTCCTTGTCCGAGCTATGTTGGAACTTATTAAGTGCAAACATTTCCCCGGTCACTCGGATTTATGCTGGAAGAGATCACGCGCGCGTCCATCATCGCATCTCAAACTGGTTCTCCCTGGACAAATACTTCACTAATGAATTGGATTCCATATTCCTTCATTTATCCAATTGGGGAAAAAAAGTGCAGCTCCAGTCAGGAGTCGGATCTGGGCGAATACTGGGAAGCAAGTAAATACTAACAGGATGCGACCCTATGACTATAAGCAGTTACAAATGAAGCTTTGAAAAGAACAAATCCCTGCAAATTATTATGTTGATGACTTCAGAACCCAAATAGCCATCTGAGCATCCGTGTGGTGTTTTGGCCAAGTTTTACTGCAACTACAGTACATACGTCGCATGCCAGATAAAAGGATTCCCGTAAAAGAAGTTGCTGAGGTCTGCTGCATCCCTGCGGACATCAGTGCGGGCTCACGGCACCCAAAACCTCTGTAACAAGGCACCGGTTCCGAGAAAGGCCCTCTTTTAATGAGGGTAAAAATAGTTTCCCACCAGCGAGGTCCATTGTGCCGTTTGTGCAGGACGGCTTTTCAGCCACCAGGAAGCCGGCGGCGGGTGTCGGATGTGGCGCGTTGTTAGGAATCGAATAAAAACAATGTTTCTCCAGCCACGCTCTGGACATTGTAAGGCCGTGCTGGCATTTCTCTTGCCAATAAAATAGGCCCCCCTGCCAAGCGGAGGCCACAGCAGATGAATAAATTAATGTGGCCGCGTGGCATCGCTCTGCAGCGCCTTGCTTCCATGGCACTGCAAGGAAGGAATGCTGCAACTCTGGCCAGGTGTTTGAACAGCTTGCCTTCTTGTCCGTCTTTATGTTTCCCTGGACATAAAGTGCCAAACCTGCAATAAAGGAATTTTCACCTCTCGTATCACATTTATGGAAGTAAGAAGTTGTAAGAAAAAAAGATGTCAAATTGTGTGATTGAGAGCCAAACCATGTTGACAATAAATCTGGGCCCAAAAATACACTGCTCGGCCAAAAAAAGTCACTACCTGGATTTAACTTTATGCTATGATCAAGGGTGCTTCAGGTGGTCGGGTCTAGGTTTAGCAACGTTATGTGCCCAAAAAATGAGGTGAGCTGACTACCTGAATATACTGAATGACCAGGTTTCCATCAATGGATTTTTTCTTCCAAGATGGCAATGCCAGGATTCATTGGGCTCAAATTGTGAAAGAGTGCTTCAGGGAGGACGAGACATCATTTGCTCACATGGATTAGCCACCAGAGTTCAGACCTTAACCCCATCGAGAATCTTTGGGATGTGCTGGAGAAGACTTTACGTGGCGGTCCGACACTCCCATCATCCATACGAGATGTTGGCAAAAAATGAACGCAACTCTGGACGGAAATAAATGTGACATTGCATAAGCCTATTGAAACAAAGTCAAAGTCAAAAGAGTTTACAAGAAATGATGCTATGGCGAATGCATGCCGTAACCAAAGCTAAAGGTGGGCCAACAAAATATTAGAGTGTATGACTTTTTTTTGGCTGGGCAGTATAGTTTTTTTAGGTTTTGGGTTCAGTTCCGAACCTCCAGTTAAGACTGGAATCAGCCAGGAAACAGAATTGAACCGCACTTTTACTGTCAGTGTTGGAAATGGATGTTTTCAGGAAATTGGTTCTGTACTCGGCAGTAACAGGTGGTGCTGAAGACTTGGCGTTCAAGAAGAGATTGAAATCCAGAAAAGGGCTCAAGTATGAGGTGACACTAGATGGTGCCACCGCACCCAGCATCTGTGTTCTCGGTCTTTGTCTCTTGTGGCCCGTGTTCAAACACATTTTATGGTTCGTCATTTCGGACCCTTCTGTTCAGTGGGTCAGCCGCCCAGTAACCGTTCATTACAGTAACAGCCATTGTTGTAGCTATATCTTCTTGTTCATTTTATATTGTTTCCATTTCTGATTTTTGCATAAATTTAACTCTTAAATGTTCCTTACTATTATTATCAGTAATAAGGAATGAGGCGTAATCTATGATACTAAATAAGAAATTCACAACATATAAACACACAGTTGCATATCAATGAACTCATTAATAGCACGGTGACTGGATAACTGGTGTTTAAACTTTCTTTCTACTGAAATAGGTATTTTACAGTATTTTGGGGAAATGAATCAGAGTTTCTCGGATGAACCCGGAATGGATCATAATCGTGCTCATAAGAAATAGTTGAGATTGTTTCCTGATACTGGAATGATTTCTAAGAACCAATTACATCCAGATACTGTAGTACAGGTTTATGTCAATAACTGACTGGGCTGCAATTTTACCAATAGCTCAATGAAACTCATTGAAATGTAATTTCATGCATTATCATTGGCCTTTTACTCCTGATCAGGGTCTATCCCAGACTTAGTGGACACAGGGCTATAAAACTACCCCTAGATGGACAACCACACACACACACACACACACACACACACACACACACACAATGACTGCAGGCAATTCAGAGTGAATATTTAACCTGACACACATGTGTCTGGACTGTGGTAGGAACCCCATATAGACATGGGGAGAAGATGCAAACTCCACACAGATGCCCCAGGATTCAAACCTACTCGAGTAGCTCACTAAGCCACTGAGCCTACCCTTGAAATATAGTTCATTTTGCTAATAATGCTAATAAATTCGAACCTTGTGCTGAAGTTTACGCAGATTGATTGTCCCTTACGAACAGAATTGTCTTAAAATATTTTTTTACTTTTTTAGGACAGCGAACTTTTGAAATCATCAAGCCAGTGGCTTTACATCACATTTACCTCCCTGGCCAAGTAGTCAATATTTCACCGTTCCCAGTTCCATTCTTCTTTCATTTTCCCCCCTCACATTTTTAAACATTTTGAATTTCTATTTCATTTCCACTTTGCTTCAGAAAAGGAACTTCCTTTTCTCCGCTGATGCTCATCTCGATTCAGCTCATTTCTGAAGTTCTTGCGTGTGGATTATTTCGAAGGTAGCCGGATGATGAGCGACATCAAAATACGACTGCTTTTAGCCACAAAAAGCAAGCGGTTGTTACCTTGATTTTTTAAATAAGTTATTATTGCGTTATTAAATAATATCCGGTTGAGGTGCCACAGGAGGGAGATGGCACCGTCCTTGAGACTGCTGCATCTCTTCCCCCACATCGCGAGTTCATTTTATACAAATGAGAATTATTTTCACACAAAAGTCCTCCATGTCTGCAGAGGCTTCAGACGATCGCTCGGCTGTGGACTTCGGCAGGTTTACGTGCGATGTCCTCACTGCTAAAGCGCTCCAGTCCCCCGCAGGCCCAGTTTCCCACACAGCCGGTTTCCTGCACGAGGTCTCTTTCCGAGCGCCGTGCCCATCCCGCGCTGTGGTTTTCGCTCCCATGTAAACTCCGGTCTGCATTGTTTGGTTCCAGCCGACCGCATTCCCAGCGTGCCCCCTTTGTGGCGCACGTTTGCAGGCGGTGCCGCTCGTGTGATCTGTGCCCCAGAGCCCCTTCAGCGCGGAACACACAGCCCCCGCACACACACACACACACACACACACACACCTCCCCACTCCCTCCCAGAGCCCCCGCGGCCCCCTTCCTGTCCGCTTGTCATCTCCCTGATTTGGATTTTACATTCCTCCATCTGTTTATTTATGGACACTAATTCTCCGAATCCATCAAAAGCACTCCGGTCCGTGGCGACCGCGTTCTGCGAATCCCACGTAGCTTTTTTTTTTTTTTCTGTGAGTGTGAATTTTTTTTCTGTGAGTGTTCATCTTGTGTTCCTGAGCGGCCTTCGGTTTTCCACGGTTCACACAAGCATTGCGCTCAGTTCCCGCTCGTGGGAAAGGTGTACAAAACCGCTCGAGTTTGGTCACCTCCGGAAGGTCTGGGGTCATAAGCGTGACGGGACGTCCTCACTCAGACATCTCCCTTTAGGGAACCTCCGGTAGTCGACCACACCGGGGACCTCGGTTTGACGGTCAGGTTAGAAATTATGCATTTCAACTCGCGCTTCGCTCGAGGTGCAGATGCGGTCGACGCCTCATGAATCCAGGCCGTTTTTTTGTATGATCTATTATTTCTACGCACCATGTGACGGGGGTACACGTACGGTCCCCTCGTAAGCAAGTTGTCATTTATAATAAGTTCAGCATTCATATCCTGGCACACATGTACCAGCACATAAAATAGAGATTTAAAAGGGTTATCTTTCAGAAACCATGTATGATGTTTAAATTAAAGCCATCCATCAATGTTAATTTGGATTCGACCCCCCCCCCCACCCCACCCCACCGGCCACCCACGCTACCGCAAGACTGGTTGCCAGTCTCCATTTAAAGAAGCAAGGCAGAAAGTGCACATGGGGGTGGGCGGATGGGGGAAGGGGGCAGCGTATGACGCCGTCCTGCAGCTGCCTGCAGCGACATGAATGTGAATAAACGTTTTTTTTTTTCCCCCTCCTTTATTTTCAATTTATTATTATTTTTAACTACACACGCACGCTCGAGTGCCACGGGAAGCAGGGTAGAAACAAGGAGAAGAGCAGGCCACCGTTTTCTGCAAGCCTGGTTTTCAGGTGGCCTCCTATGTGGCGCTGGAGCCTCAGGTCAGCTTAGCTGAATTTTTGTGCTCACAGTTTGACTTCTCGCCGGGTATTTTTACACCCGCACACCTTTCGGGCTAAATATAAACCAATCGCGAGGACAAATGGTTCGCTTTGATTAATGAGGTTTCCGCAGGACCCAGCGGGCAGGTAGATCTCCTGCACCTGAAGAGGCGCTTACTATGCGTCGGATTCATCCTTCTGCGCCCAAGCCTTTTTCGCTCTTCAGCTACATTTTCCATTTTCGTTGAGAATTCGCCGGTGTCCTCTGAGCCAGCGTTCAGCACGGTAATAAAGCGGTCAGCGCTCTGGACGTCTTCCCGAGAAACGGAGCGCTTAACAAAACTGCGGCGGAAGACGCCATGCAAGCGGAAATTTGCGTAAACTGCACTCGAAACCTCTGGATGCGCAACATAGCACAAAACAGATGTTATAACTGCAAATAAGCAAAGAAAATCTTCTAGTTTATGCGTGACAAATATAACATTTTACAAATTCGTTTCTAGATCTTTTTTGGAAAAATTTTAAAGCGTTTATTTTATTAAGTTATTCGAAGGGCTAAAATAAAAGCGGTAGCGGCGCTGTCGGGGGTCGAGGTATTCGAGGTTCATTGCAACCATTCGCTGCCTCTGAGATGTTTGCTGGAGTTACAAATTGGGTTCTACGCAGAGGCGGCTTTGGTTGCATAATAAACTGGTCAAGGGTTTCTTTGGGTTCACCAGGGTTTACACACACACACACACACACACACACACACACACACACACACACACAGTTATGCACCAAAGCACAGTAAAAGAAATAGATGTACTTATACCTAAAAAAGGTGTACTTAAAACCGTCATGTTCTTTTCCCGGAAAGATCCGGCACTGGGCCGGGGGGGGGGGGGAGGTACGTTCAGCCAAGCGTTCTGGTGTTCCACTGTATTGTTGAGTGTCTTGTGGTCTGAGGTGTGCAGGAAGCACCTGGCCGACTTGCCCACCCTCTTCTCTTGCCCGTCATCTTCGCACCACGCACGGCCTCACCTGGGTCACATCGACCTCCTTGGTGAAAGGAAACCATTTTATGACGTCCAACACGTGGCAATGTCACGTACGAAAAAGGGTCAAGGGCCACTTTCTTTTTGATGACAAAAGGAATAAGAGATGAATCCGGGGGGTGGGGGGTCCATTACAGTTTAAAAATTTCCCCTTAGCTCCCTGCCACCAGCGGCTCTCTTGTCGGCATTGTTAGGTTTCGGATTTCCACAATTCTCTGATGACGCCCTTCCTGTTTATTTTTTTCCCTTTTCGGATCATTCTGGGTACATTTTTACATTAAGGATACCAAGTGAGGAGAGAAACAGTCCATAGGAGGGGAGAAAACAGCTTGGCAAATCAATCAAATATAAATGATCGATTGGACCGGCCAGCTCTCCCAGTTCTTCCGTGTTCCAACATGGAACAATTTATCAGTTAAAATATGCACGTGGCATGTTTACGGAAACCCACAGCGGGCCGATTAGCGCACAGCGCGCAGGAAGTGCTGTCGGCTGGACATGTGGGGGTTCGCGTGTCTCATCTCCATCATCGCGTTTGCTCCGGGCTTCTTTTCTTCTTCCATGTTTTTTTTTTTTTTCCCGAAATGATGTTGCGTCTCCTCCGTATATTGGAAAGCGAGCGAGTGTCCGAAGCCCCCGATGTTGTGGGATCACATCTGGGTTTCTCGTGTTTTCCCAGCTCTGAAGCCTCCCCATCCTTTAAACAGCAGCTTCAGAATCAGCCCTTATGCCAGTCAGCTCCTTAGAAACAGAAACCATCTTTACGGCTTCCTATTCATTTGCCTTTGACCCTCAAGACCTGTCCTTGACCTTGACCTCGCAGCCTTCTCTTTGTAGACTTTCTGTGTTATTTTTTATGGTTATATCTAAGGAAGAATTGCTTGTCCTGCAGGTAGACATACTCTTCAGTAGGTCACCTCCAAAGTTACCTATCATTAAGCTTTATTCAGTCCCTCAACTCCAGGAATTCTTTAATGGCCTCATGAGGTCCTCATTGCAGAAGCAGAACAACCGACGGCAGACGAAAAAGGGGTATTTTTCTGGGAACCGGTACAGTTTTGCACATAATTTTTATGAACGAGATTCATCCAGAACCAAATAGAGCACCTGAGAAAAATGTCCGTGTCTGCACCTCTCAGCCGACGTACGGCATTTACTTTGGCCGCGGGAAAAGGCACAGGAACGAGACAAAGCCGCTTTTATGCTGCTTTCATGAGGTTTCGCCATAAAACGGTCGCACGCTACTTTTCAAAACGCCACGCTGCGCAGACATCGCGGAATGACACAGTCAGGCGCGCGCCGGCGCTGTAAAATCTGCTGAGTCTTTTCTTCTCCTTTTTGTGCCGGTCTCAGATTTTCCCCCTTTGCGCCGTGACTTGCGAAAACAGTGCGGCCGCCTCTTGTTTTCGAAGACATCAGTTTGCTGCGCAATCCAAAATAAATGTTTTATGAGTCCAGCATGCGAAACGCCACTAAAATGTGTTGCTGTAATGAAAAAGACAGACATGTTTTCATCGCTGGCAGGGAAAGTATGCAAAGAAATAGACCGCAGTAATATCCGCTCACGGGCCTATCCTTCATCTGAACTCTCTTCCACAACGTTTATTTCTTCTCAGCCCGATCCGTCATTTCAAGTTTTGAAATATCTGCCGATACATCAAGAAACTTGCCAAAAGCACGTGAGCTGTGTATTTTCGCTATCAGTCAAAAAAGTGAGAAATAATTCAGCGCTCCAGCTTATTGTGTACACATGAAGGGTTGTGACACGTGCATTAAAATATTTCTTTAGAGACACTTAACATTGTGAGAAGAAAAAACTTTGTTGGGTTCCAAAAGTTTGTTCCTCGCATGGGTTCCGGTGTCTCTGACTTTGTCACAAGGATACTCCTTATCCCCGTCAAGCAGCTGGCACTGAAGGTGGCACGCTAGTCGGCTTCCCCGCACGAGCGTGGATCCTGCATCGCTTCCTGTCCACCAATACCTCCAGGCCACGCTCAGATGAAAGGGACTCGGGCGTCCTGCTGGCAGGGGAGGAAGTGCGGGCACCGGGGCACGCTGGTTCTCTTTCATTGGCCCGTGATAAATATTTATGAAATAAGTCATATTTTATAAGCCCCCAATTGTCAAAAGAGCCAAAGAGAATGTGTTATGTGGCGCCCAGATATCTTTCACCGCACAATAGTGAGCCTTTTATCAGCCTTCTGACATAATTGCACGTCCATAAATAATGTCTGCGTCCGGGGCAGGGAGGAGAGATGTGCTGACAGGCTGAGGGATATCAGAGGGCTGTATAAACTCCCCAAGCTAAACAGCTCAGGACAAAGACAAACTCGGCCCATGACTCACAGTCAGGATCCCCAGCGAAGGCGGCTACTGTCACCTCTACTGTTGCACTGGGCCGGTCGGCATGCTCAGCCACGGCCCAATCTGCTTTACCGCAGCTTTACCACAAGAGCATGCAAAGGGCAGATAAGGTCACCGTTTCGTTTTGGCCAAGGAGCCATTCCAGGAGACCATGGATTCTCCTTAAAAGTCATGTCAACAGAGATTAGAAGTCAATATTTCGAAAGGGTGTGAACGTATTATTGTATTACTGTATTTAACTGTGAAAATAAATCAAATGGAAGAGGAACCGTAGGTTCAGAATTCGTGTTATTTCACGGGACCTCCTTTGAGGCTTCTGTGATCATGATGATGATGATGATGATGATGATGATGAACTGAAGTTGAGGTAAAACAAAGTTAATTCAATGTATTTTGATGTTCCTGCATCATAAGTGATTTTGGGTTTTACCAAAATAGATGGATTCATCAATTCTAGCAGGAACATGGTAACTATCACCATTAGCCTCCCTTTTTTTTGGGGGGGGGAAACCTCTGCCAAACAAATATACAATAAACAAAAACTTTATTCAGCAAAGCAGAAATCAGTTCTTGCAGTGGAACAAGAGATATCTCCCTGAATGCTTCAATATCTGAAACTCTTACACCGTAGCTTCAACATGTCTGTCAGAGGTGCAGAAACAACCCTCACACAAAACATTAGTCAGCAGAACGTGAGCACTTGACCCGGTCCATCAAAACTATAAGCAGGCAGTTTCTGAATCATGACAAGAATCATACGAACACTCTGAAGAAGAACATAGGATTTGAAACTCTGCCCCATGGTACTAGCCCCCACACAGAACAATTTGGGCCAGAAATAGTTCCATCACAACTACAGTCTTATGTGATCTCTTAATATTATTCCACATTTTCTTCATTGGTTACTCACTTGCTATTACAAATATGACCGCAAAGTGTTCATTTGTGTCTGAAAAGCAGCACTATAAATCCACAGCTGGTTCTTCTCTGGTCAGTGGTGATCAGTCAGACCTTCTTCAGAAAGCTAACACCCCGATTCACCACATTCTTGTTCATTATGCGCCATCCTTCTGACACACGGAGTTCACTCCGTTCCCCGCCTCGCGTGCTTGGTTGTTTGCCATAACTGGTAAGATTTAAAGTCAAATTTATCCAAGGCCGCTCCTTCTGCTGGAAGTATTCAAACCGCAAATACATCTCCCTAATTATTATGACCACCAAAAACTGTCAACTCGACTGGGATTTGAGATGTGATGCACATCAGTATTGGCGGTCTTTATGTGAAACCTGTTGGCTCCATTTAACACTGTACTTGTAGCAGATCTACAGTGTTAGTGCAGTAAATATTTTTATTTTGTTTATAGCTGTTTAGCTGACAACTTAGAATGACAGGTTTGCACTCTAAATAAACTTACAATGATTTACTCATTTGTACAGCCAGACAGCTTTTGCTGAAAGAGCTTTGGCCGCTACACTGCCTGCTGCCCTGTGCGTGTGTACAGTATTATTAAGGCATTGCTCATACACACCTGCATGTATACAGTACATACACTGCCTGGCCAAAAAAAAAAGTCACCACCTGGATTTAACTTAGTGTTATGATGTGGGGTTGCTTCAGATGGTCAGGTCTAGGTTTCTTCCATCCCAAAGATTCTCAATGGGGTTAAGGTCTGGACTCTGTGGTGGCCGATCCATGTGTGCAAATGATGTCTCGTCCTCCCTGAAGCACTCTTTCACAATTTGAGCCCAATGAATCCTGGCATTGCCATCTTGGAAGAAAAAATCCATTGATGGAAACCTGGGCATTCAGTATATTCAGGTAGTCAGTGAAGCTCATTTTTTGGACACATAACATTGCTGAACCTAGACCTGACCAACTGAAGCAATCCCACATCATGAAACCAAGTTAAATCCAGGTGGGGACTTTTTTTTCGGCCGGGCAGTAGATTTCCAAAGCAGTCAACAGGACCCTTTGTAGCCTAAACCAAGATCAGTCATAAATTTTGTGAAAACGGCAAACGTGTTGCTATGAATAGAGCGCCATTGATCATAATGACACATGTTATGGCTTTCTGGTTTTCGCATGTGAACTTTATTTTGCGGTGTTTGTGTATCTAAATAAACACAACGATATCTTTAACTGAGCACTCAGATACAAATGTGTTGAGCATTATCCTTTGGGCACCGGGAAGTAACTGCAGAGACTGCCGGAATATCAAAGTCAAACGGAAACCATACTGGTTGCGGCGGATTGCCGATGGATTCCGGCGAATGATTTATCGCCCTGCCATACGCGCCACGTCAACTTAATTGACTTTGAATTTTCCCAGTGTATACGGGAGTTTATTTCATTTCCAGATGAAGAACCCCCCGCGTAGCCAAGCGCACATCGCTGGGACGAGGGACAGCATCCCCGCAGGTGTCTCTAATTCACTTTTAAGGCATACATTATATCAGCATTAAAAAAATATCTCATACGCAGCGAATGAATCACTGGAGATTTCCGAAGGAGTTCATTAATCTTAACAGCAGTAAGTTAACAGGTTATTATGAGGTGACACACCATACAGTGCGAAGACCATGAGTAATGCTGGGAGGCCACGAAGAAACGCTTTCCTCAGTTTTCCGACTGTTTTTTTTTTTTTTTTTTGATAATAAAACGGAAGCCACCCAGGTTCAGCCCATCCTGCAAGCCATATCCTCCTCACCTGTCCCCATGTTGAGTGACAGTGTTTTCTTTTATTTTTTAAGTTTTTTTTGCGTAAATCTCTCAAGTGTCGCTCCTCCGCGAGAACCGCCGCCTTGCTTTTGTTTCCTTTTAGGTTACTGGAGTGACATCATCCTGGAACCGAAGCGCCGAGCCGCCGAAAAAACTGCTGCGCCAGGCCAGCGCTCCTCCCGTGCTGATGTTCCACGCTGTGAAATAATTAATATCCTAACCGTGCTTAAAAAGTCATAGAACCTCATTTCCTTAATCTATCCAAACATATGGCTCTGCTAAGCAGGGGTGAAAAAAGAGAGAAATCAGATACAGTGGTGCAATTTAAAGCTCCACGGTCCGGTAGGAGATTTCCATCTCAGCTGGTTTGCCTTATCCTGTTTTTTATGACTTTATGGAAGTAACTGTATGTGTTTTGAATGTGCTGATCAGATGGAGGGGAGCCGGTGCAACGCGGTGCAGCGGGGTGATTTATCCATTTTCTTTGGGATGGTTGTGAGATAAGGGCGCTCTTCTAGAACATTCGGTGGAGCGGCTTGCAGTTGCACGCCAGGTATCTCAGCAGGCATCTCAGCTTAGTTCATTTCATGCCACAATCGGGGTTTGGGATAAGCGGGCTTTCTGGTGAAAAAGCTGGGGTCGGAGCGGATCGGTCACCCTTTAATACAATTTCATTTACAATTTAATGCCACATCTGTGTTACTTTCCTCTCTCAGCTCAAAGGTTTCTTGCTGTCACCAATCGGGAGCTCAGTGATGGTGAGGACTACGTAAACGTGACCATAAAGGGAGATAAAAGGTATAAATGAGACAAATGATCCTGGTACGATGAGCCATCGAGTCTCGTGTTGAACGGCTGCAGCGACAATAGCATAAAAATGTTGCTTCTTTTACATTTAGACTATTTTTGTGCAGCAAGGTGGCACAGCAGCTAGCGCCGGTGTCTCACAGGACCCAGGCTGCGCGTTTGGATGATGGTTCAACTCTGGTGTAGTCAGTGCGGAGTTTGCACGTATTCATGCTTCCAATTTACTCCCTCAGTCCAAAGGCGTGTGTTTCAGGTGTACTTATGACTCTAAATTGTCCTTATTATGAGTATGTGTGAGTTCCCTACAGTGGACTAGTGTCTCCTCTCTATGGCGCGCCATCGCTTTCCCCCCTAAGTTTCAGCGCACACTCTGGACCGCTGCCGCCCTACATCCGAGATGCGTGTCAGGACTCCGGCCTGCTCGGGGACTTTTGGCCACCCTGCTGGCCATTTTGCATACTGCAAGGGCCTGTGCTCCTGTGTACTTCTGTGTGCTCCTTGCCTCGCCTTCCCCACCTGATCGCTTTTATTACCTTCATTATTACCCTTCTTATTGCCTCTTATGTTCCCCCAATAGCCTTTTTTGGTGGTTTATTGCTTTGAGTATTTAAGTCCCGTGTTTGTACTTGTTCCGTGATAGTGGTCTCTGTTTGTTGCTCTGGTTCTGACCCTGTTTCTCCTGACCTGCTTTTGCCTGTCGAATTGGATTGCTTTCTGCCTTTTTCTCTCAATTTTTGATCCTGTGCCTTGGGACCTGTTTTTTTTGCCTAGTATTTTCTGAATGTTTGCCGTCTCCCTGCGATACCTCAATGTGACTGATAATTGATCGATATATGAATGGACACATACATAAGCGGACCTTTTATTTTCATTGTACTTATTTACTGGAAGCCTTTATTGTTTCTGCACTAAACAAATATTTTCCAGCATGTCTGTAACCAAGTAGTGTTGCCCAAGTCAGTTTTTTTAAATTGTTGTATTTCAGCAAATTGGGTAAAATAAGGGTCAAACACCTCAGTAGTTAGAAGAAATGATGGTTCACCATGGTGCCGCTAGCATGTATGGCGAGCATCGTGGCAGTCACCCACACACCGACTGGGTTTTTAGCAGGACCGGGAGAACGGGAAGCAGTCGGGCCCACCTCCATCTGATCCCTCTGTCTGAATTTGTCCTAAGCATTTCCAGCTCTGTCCTACCGCCGAGCTGGATCACCCGCACGATCGACATAAACGCAATGCACGGTTCGGCTATGGGCGTCGCTCTAGATGTAAGCAAAGCTTTGCCCCCATTAATGGCACAAAGATGCCATTCTTTGGAAATCTCAAGTTGTTTGATAAACATAGTAAAGAAAAGATGTCTCTGTACACACATGAACCGGTCCGCCGTAATTAGTGTGTTCTCATTTTGCAGGCAGCCGAACGGGTCGAGCCTTGAATAGAACTCGCCCCCCACCATCTCAAGTCTGGCGGCTGCGACCGGTGAATAGCGGGCGAGAAACGTGACGTGCCCTGGAACACGTCCATGATCTTTTTAGGGGGATGAACCGGTGCCGAAGCGCACTGGCATTCCAGTGAACAAAGGGGAAAGTTGGCCATTAGTTGCCGGACGATGTGTAAACGTTACATAATGGTGGGGGGGGGTTTAGTTTAAATATGGACGCCGGTCGGAGAAGCTCGCTGCTAGATAATAACCAACGTATTACATAATGTCCCCAATCTCTGGCTCTATCTTCTGCTATTTCATTTTTTTGTTGAGAAAAGAATACTAATTCAATTAAGAGATAAAACAAGCAATATGAAAGATAGGACAGTTTCTGTAAGTAATGCTAAACAGTAGCTCCTTCGCTTTGTGCAACAGTGACTCTAATAGACTTCCTTTGTCTATTAGTCCATGGGTCACCAGACAGGGAGAAAGCCCACCTCTGGGGGTGTTTTTAGGCCCACGGTTGCAGAAAAAGTGCCTCATTAACGGTTGTGTCGAATCATTTATTGTTAGGCACTTCCCAAAATAAACTCTTTGTCCAGCCCCCCGGGAGCTGTCTGCGGGGCCTCGGGGGCCGCAGCCACGGTCCGTCTGAGAGCCGCAAGACCGCCGGTGACGGATGAGGAAAACCAGCATCCGGCAGCCGCGTCTCTCAGGTTTCGTCCCTTTTAAAGGTTCGTCTAATTAAAGTAAGACGTTCCGTTTTCTGGGACGGTGGGGTCGAACGCTCGCGTGCGTTACATTTGGTTTCGGTTAGACAAATCCGAGATAAATGTGAAGATATTAAATGATACGTAACCATCGTGCAGAGCTGGTGTTATCGCTCATGTTTTGGAAGGACCTGATGTTTCTGTCTCTGGAAAAAATCAGATCCTGGACCATTAAAGCGGCAAATGCTGGACTGGAGAAGCGTCACCTTCCTTGTTACATAACTGAAAAACATCAAACAATAAAATGATTAAATACCCAGTGGAAACTGTTGACCGCTCCTGTATCGGTCTGCCGTTGTGACAAAATACAGTTTGCCATAAACATTTCGCGGTGCACACATTGTGTAGTTATTGATGGAGCCCCACGTTTTACATTTTAAGGCCTTTAAAAATCAGCATGATGCTCAAAAGGCTAAAATGTACTTCTTCTTCTTCATCTTTCAGCCGCTCCCGTTAGGGGTCGCCACAGCGGATCAGTTGTTTCCACTTCTTCCTGTCCTCTGCATCTTTCTCCGTCGCACCCACCACCTGCATGTCCTCCTTCACCACATCCATAAATCTCCTCTTAGGCCTTCCTCTCTTCCTCTTGCCTGGCAGCTCCATCCCTAGCATCCTTCTCCCGCTACATCCAGCATCTCTGCTCTGCACATGTCCAAACCAACGCAATCTCTAAAACGTACTTAAATATAAAAAACATAGAAAGTACAGAACCAGATGACGGTCGTGTGAGATTACGTTCATGAATCACGCGACTCCTTGCATGAAGTGACCAAGACATTTAAGATATAGTTAGTCTATTGTTTTAGGATGACTAAAATGCAACATGCACAACTAAAATGCAGATTGAGTCTTTGAAAATTAGCTTTTGACGGTCTACTTAGAAAGTTAAACTTTCAAAGTTAAAAAAAAAAAAAAAATTAAACAGTCTTCAAGCGCTGTGCTAAACAATGGGTGGAGCTCTGGAGAGAAATTTCGCTTTAAGGCTCAGGAAAGATGTGTTCAAGGCCTCTTAAGAAGGTCTTGCGTGTCTCGTGAGCGAGCGCAATCGGAAGTCGGCTCAGCGATGGTAATCTGCTGCAGACAACGTGCAACGGACACAAGAAGTCGAGCAAAAATCACCCCATGAAAACCCTGGTAATCCTACCCTGATTATGGTATCTTCGCAAGTGCAATGGTCAGGAAACTGAGCTGATTCGAGTCGAATTTTTTCCAATAGTTATCCCTGCAAGGCCGAACGCAGCGATGCGCTTACGCACAAAGAGATTATCGAAATCGAAATGACTGCACTTCAGATTTTCCCCGTGCAACCGTCTCATTTCTTGCACCGACTATTTACGGCTTTAGATTCGTCTCCGAGTTGAGATCTTCGCCACGTTTGCAGGGCCTGAGGTGCCGATCGTCGTTTTACGTTTTTGGACAAATAGGAGATCACTTTGCACTTGGATGAGGCCTTCACAACTTTCTGTGTTTTGGATTTTCCGCACGTCGGTGCCGCACAATGGCGCCCGGGTGTCGGTGTGATTCCTGTGATTTTGCTGGGCACAAAGGGTAACAGCAGCTGCCACCGCGGAAGTTTACTTTTGCCACACGGCCCATTTTGCTTGGAAAGGCGCCGCTGTTTTCTTACCCGGCAGCTCAAGAGGAAGAGGCTGCTCTCCTTTCCTGCTCGGCGGATGCAGACGTGTGAATCTGTCGTAGAACAGAGCGAACGTATCCTCTGGTCGATAAAGACAACAGGGGGTCTCTCGGGGGACGGAGAGGCGGATAAGATGCCGCCCGGCCCCCCGTGAGAAGCGCCGAACTCAGCCCTCACGGACATCGCGCTGCCTCGTATCCATCGAGTCCGCGGTTCGCCAAAGTTTAAAGATGATCTTTTAGCATCAGTTTTTCCATAAATTAAATTTCAAGCAAAGCGCCCCATCTTTGTTTGGCCAAACCACTTGTTTGTGCTTTAAAATCTGTCTAATATTTGTTCTCTCCTGAGCTGATGGGATTTCTGGTTCTGGCTCACTGTTGCTGGCTGATTCATGCTTCACAAAATTTCCCAAATGTTTTATAAACTTGCATTTTTGCATGCTTTTGTGACACTGATGGTGGCTGACAGTAAAGTAAACACTCTTGTTCGCTTTCTATCTCATATTCCTGAGGTCGGTCCCCTTATTACGGTTTAAGATCAGCAGCTGTCACAGGGTTGGAATTTTACCGCAAATAAACTACTATTCTTTTATAAATGTCCACAGTCAAACCAAAACATTTCCAACCTCCGTGTTTTTTTTTTTTTTTTTTTTGAGAGAGAGAGAGAAAAAGATGCTGGCTTTTTTTAATTCGGAATATGAAAGCGCTCACTGACAGACCAGGGGCAGAAGCAGCAGGTTCGCTCTGACAGAGGAGTTCCAGGTGTCCCACACTGGGTCTTGCTGCGTGAATGACGTCATGCCGGGAGAACCAGCAGACTGAGGCATGGAAATTTGCGCAGGCACGATGTGTTTCAAACTGTAAACCGCAATAGCTGCTCGGCGACGTGAAAAATAGCTCTCTCTGAGTTTTGTGTAAGAATTCAAAAAGTGGGGAGAGACAAAGCCGCAGCGGTATGTGCTGAAGAAACCTGCTGACGTCATGGATGCCAAGGGGGAATCTTGAGGTCTTGGCATTGCTCTGTCCTCCTGGGAAGGCTACTTAAGGCTATTTTACCCATACGAGCCACATCCTCCACTACAAACAGATCAGCAAAGAGTAAAAAGGCAGTATTAGTGAGCAGACTTTTGCTTACAGGTGTGGTGTAGAGATGCAATGATCTGGACTGAATCCCTCAGTCCGCTTCTGTGTCTCTGACATCTCAATAGCCTAGGAATCATGACCTTCAGGGTGTAACGTGTGTCTTTGGTTGAGGAATGTTCAGATTCAGGGATCTTTACCTCCAAAATTAGAAGCAAGAGCGTTTGTCTCACTTACACGATTATATGTGACATTATTTTACACGACCGGCTTCTGCGGCGCAAAACAACAACCTCCCACTGTCTGTGGCTTTTTGGCTTGAGCGAGACCAACACTTGATGGTCAGTTGAAGAAGAAAAATCTATCAGGTCCAGTTTAATTTAAAATCTGGTGTTTCTGGCTGCATTCATCTCTCTCGTACAGAAGTGGAGAGCGCAGTAAGCGGACGGTTCGCTATTTGTCTCTTTTTGCTTATTAAGTCATGACAACCGAAAGGGTCGATCATAGCAGATCTTCAGTCGCTGTTTCTGTTTTGCGTTACAGAGTGACGGTTATGCAGCCCAGATATCACCAGCATTCTGGATGTGTTGGAAACCCACACTGGCAGCCTGCAAATCCATCCCAAACCGCTCAACTTCACAGCATGCATTCGGTCAGTATCTTCATCCCTAAGATCACAGCTTTGGAAGGTCTCATTCTATGACCAATTCATCAAGTGCTGGCACACAGTGTGCTGGAACACAGAACGGGGGTTTGGGATGGAGAAGTTTCTGCGGTGCCTGAATAACCCTGCTCACCCGTGCCACCCCCCCTCCATCGCTCTACCCCCCTCCGGCCGCCCACTCACTGCCAAGCGGCAGCGCTGTGAAACATGTATTAGGAAATCTTTAGATGTTGATAAGCAGTCCTGAGAGGAATCCCCTTCTTATGTTGTGTTCAAAGGGTCTGAACTCCTGATGAAGATGTCAGAATGGGGTGGCTGGGATGGATAATCAAACCAAGGGCCTGTCTCTGTCCACCCCCCTGCCCCCCCTCCTCACGACTTGCAGTTTGAAGCTAAGAAAAGCTCCCGGTCTCCTGCTCTCCATCTATGAAGAAGATAGTTCAGAAGATCTGAAATGTCACATTTGATGGCGTGAGTTTGATATTTCTATTTATAAATCAAATATAAATCAAAGAAGCAGAGTGCATGAGTTCTGAAGTCAGTAGAATCGTGTCTTCTGAATTCTATATGCTAAAAGCTCAGCTAGTGGAATGCATTTTTTTAAATGTACTATAAAAAAATAACATCTTTTTCACAAAAAAAACACACACTTCTGTTTGAATGCACTACTGAGCGATACTTTTATATTATTAAACAAATGCAGACATGGTTCTCTGCATCATAATGTGGAGAATTTAAGAGGTTTTCACATTTGGAATGAATTTTGAATTTCCTGGGCTATGGATTCCCATGCATCTTCCCTCCCTGTCTCTCTCTGCCAGCTTCCTGGGCAAATTCTACCTTGGATGGTCAAATGTTCAGGAGCCCAAGACCAAGTGGACCTTAAAGTTCCTGGTAGAATGAAAAAATCAGTTCTGATGAAGCTACTTCTCTTCTAATCTTCTCACTTCTTCTTGGATTCGCGTTGCATCCGTCATGGTCATCTGTATTTCCTTTCAGACTCTAAGGGGCAGCTACTTGACTTCCGCGCTGGAAGCCATTTTAACGGAATGCATAACTGCAAATTCAATGCCACAGACCATCAAAAATCCCTTGACCGTTTTCACGCATCACCTTTTGAGCATTACAGGACCCGATGGGCGTAAAACACAGTCCTCAGTTTTTACTTGCATGCCCACAAATAGCAGAAAACAATCAAACTCCTGCTGCTCCATCAGAGAGAAAGAAACTGACCTTCTGCTCACATTGCGACAAGGGGCATGACCCTCTCCAAACCTGCAGGATTGTTTCGACGGTCTAATAAACCGGATCAGGCGTCCCAGTTCCAAGATTGTTCGACCGCTATGTTAAAAACTCAGTGACCTAACGGCTAAGGTCAAAACGTGTGTGGTCATCTTTTGTCTGCCAGCTGGCCTTTTGTCCCTGTCCTACTGGAGGAAACACAATGTTTTCTTCCACTGGGAGGCGTATCCACTCTGCGGTGCCTCTGTATTTTTGTTCGTTTTCTCTGACACGGGGCCAGCAGCTACGATGATCCAGGTGACCGCAGCTGCGCTGGGATGGTGCTGAGTACCACGGCAGGGTAGCAGGAGGTTGACTGGGGTGGAAAGGGCTAGTGAAAGGCACCTTTGTGCTTCTGGAATGGGCTCGAGAGTTGGGGTCCAGGTTCATTAGGTATGCGGCATATTTATGGAGCTCGTGGCGAAGGTCAAGGAGGGGTGATGAGTGCAGTGATCAAGGGCAGCTTTGGTTCTGTTGTTGCAGGTATTTCTCTTTAAGTAGGCACATTAGCCTGGACATCACAATTCATTTTACAGCTCTTGAATAATCTACATACAGGTTGATGGAGGACAAGAACCCATCTGGGCCCAGAAGGGTAATCTTTCAGACTGGGGCATAAAGCTGAATTCCGTGTGTTTTGGATTTGCTGCCCATAAGTAGTACGTCTAACCGGGGTGATCTGAAGAGCTGGACACGCCACTGCATGTCTTACATCGGGCCTCCACTCACATAGCTACTGTATAACGGTAGCATGGTAATATGCGCTCCCTCATAGCGCCAAACAATTCTGCATTCTGTATGGTTGCATCGAGAAAAGCAATCAAACAGGGTTTGCCGATCTCCATTTATCCAGAACTCACCGTGCTCCTCATTACCGGTTCTCCGGTCTTCCAAGGTTTTCCTGGCATGGGAAGTCCGCAAGTACAAGACAGAAGGGTCATCAGACTTCTCTGTCAGAAGGAAGATGGGCAGTAATTCGGTTCAGGAATATGAACTATGGAAGGCCTCCTTTGGAATCAAAGGGCTGCAGGAAAACGGCAGGAGGAGACAATGATTAAAGTGTGTGAGAAGGGGAGGACGGAACAGAGGGAGGATTGTTAGATAACACCCGAGAGCCATGCCTGGGAAGCGGGCACATCCAACTACGGCAGTAAAATTGAGGAGAAGCAGATGTGGAGGGGAGATAATGAAGACCCTTCAGTTGGCCATCAGTGGGGTGCTGAGAGGGATGTGGTGAAGGCATGGCTCCCATCAGCTCAACCCTTTGAAAATAAAACCACACACACTTACACTTGCATGTTCATTGCGTAGCTTCATCCTCCCTCTTTCACTTTTCTCTGCTTCCTTATCCCTTACCCTTCTTTTCTTCCTGCTCATTCTCCATTCAGCACAAGGCAGTTCACCAGCAGGGTGACTTTGCTGTCAAATTGTTACCCTCCATTTGTAAGGACCTCCTCTTTTGTTAGGTAACTTGGCAACAATCAGAAGTTCTGTAAGACGTTATCTGGGCGGGCTTATGTTTCGGTGTTAAAGACAAAAACTACTGAATGGAAGCAAATGCCCAGGCAGATAATGACAGTGGCCTCTCTGAGATGTTGGCAAAACTCTGCTCTGAACTGCTCCAACAAAAAATCCAGCAATATCAGAGCTGGCCAAAAGGTGAGTTGATCTGCGTTGGCTGTTAAGAAATAGTGACAAAGGAGCACTGTTCTTGACCTACAACGCAGGTACACGTGCTATTGTCACCAATCTGCTGCTGTGCCAGCAGGACTCAGCATTTGCCCCCTCGACCTGCGCTCGTCCATCACCACAACCATCTTGGATTCCATGGTCAAGGCAGAATCCATCCGTGGCTGTAAAAAGTCCAGCAAACTCGCAAATGTTTTGCAGCTTTTTATGTTTGCCGATTCCTCTGTTTATTCACTAATTTCCTCAACACCCAGACCCTGGTAATCGAATGCAGAACTGCCCATCTGAACACACGAACGTGAGCCCGAAGCTGTTGCTTTTCTTTTCGGGGGCACTGCCTTGAAAGAAAAGACCATTTACTGAAACCTCAGAAATCGTAAGTGGGTTTTAGCAACGATCACATTAAACCGGAAGGTGAGGGCTAAAAGCGCGATTGCAAAATTGCCATTATTGGGTAATGTTTCCTGCCACATGTGCAACTAATTCACCTGACGTCTTGATTCAAAACGACAGCAGCATGGCCGAGAGTCATGCGATTTTTGAATTATGGGTTTTTCAACCCACGTCTCCATTCGCTGAGTGGAGTTTAGCTCTCTGCTGCATACCTGCCAAATGTATATCGCGCAGTGGAGACTTTCCTGCCAAAATATGGCAATAATTAGCAGCGACAGAGAGGGCACGTGGTCGAAAGGGAGAATAAATGCTATTGTTTGTAATATCTGGTGCTGGTCTGGTTTAAACCCAAGGAAATGAATCACACATTGCCTTCTGAATAGTCGAATAATTGCTGAGAGATCCATTACACCTCAGACCAAACGCGCACAAGGTCAAAAAAGTGAAAACATAGATTGCACTGAGCAAACCTGTCCCCATTTCGAGGATTTCAACAATGACTTCACTGAAACAGCAGCAAATCCAAGAGTGTTGAATTAAATGCATGATGTCATGCTGTGCTGGACGCTGCCGTGCGACAATGTACTAAGTCACTAGTTAGGAACCTTCGGGCTAGCACCGGCACGTGGGAAAGCAGCAACAGTTAAGAGCGCCTGAACGGCTCTACAAACCTGACAATCGTGCACAAGTTGGATGTTGGCAGTCACGGCTTTCTTCTGAGTCCGCACTGAGTGGACGCACTTTGAGTACAGATCCAGACTAATAAAATAGCTCTTTGACATCTCTTCAGGTTCTACAACGCAAGGATCAGAAGTATCTAACAGCCAAAGAAGATCTAGACCTACAAACTGAGCACGCCTCATTAAAACCCTTCTCAAAACAGCAAAAATGAAGACGTTAAATTTCACAGGACACTGAGCTTCTAGAACTTGGAAGCCCGTATGGAAGAGACTACATGGCATGGAAACGCTGCCGCCGGATGGAAATATACAGCTGTGGACGTGACTGCTGTAAACATAAGATATCACGTAAATCAGAACCTGGATGGAATCAGTAAGGGAAATAAAAGCAGAGCAGCTTTAAGGGAAAACCTCCAGAGAGCAACTCGCCCAATGAAGGAAGGTTTGGCAGTAAAACGGAAAGCACAATGATGCAGATGGCAGGTATGCAGGGCAGCCTGCAGGGTGGAGGTGAAGGACATTGTTTTCTAACATGAAATTTGCCATCTCAAGTGCCAAGAAAGACCCTGTTGACATTTTCTCTTCCCAGAATCGCTCTATAAAGAATATGCAGCTGTGTAAATCTAAGCTGCTGTCACTTAATTTAGATCAACGGCTAAAAAATGGCGCTAACGTTCTGCATAGCCGACAGATGGTTTTTGAAATGGAGTCAGTTGAGTTGCTAAAATGCTGCACATTGGACAGTTGACTCCACCACTGAGGGAACAATCGAGATTCTTCCTTTTGATAAACATGTAGATAGAGAACTTGCAGGGACCCAGATACCCAATACTAACCAATAAAGATTTAGCTGTAAGCGTAAGATAATGGAGATACCAGGACTAGGCTGGACTAAGCAGACTCCACCTCAGCCGAAAACCACGAGGAAAGAGTTCCAGGTTTTCAGCGAACGATGGGGTCACGAGGTACTCCAGAAGTGTGGAAGAAATCCATCTAGGCCCCAGGCCACGTAAGAGGACAAGACAAATTCAAGGTCGAGTTTGCAGAACATGCGTCAGTGATGGTAAAGAGCACAGTCTCCCCCCAAACGCCATCCGCTTCCCCGCTTCCCCGCCACCCCCAAGCCTACAGAGAGTCTCCATGTGCGCAAACACCTGCGTAAATGCTCAGGAAATAACACCAAAGTTCTATGCAGGAGCGCCAGTCCAATTTGGGAATGTGGAGCACAGTTTTGCTTCTTCATTACGGCATGTCAATATGGGAAACGTCTTTGTGATCAATTTGCCAAACAGGTGTCAGGGAATTAAATAAATCTTAAAAAAAAAAAAAAAAAAAATTATATAATAATGATGCAAACAGGCCTTCAAAAAAAAATAAATTCTCATATGTCAAAGAAATTCTCCGCTCTGCTGGGGGGCGAAGCTGTGTTTCGACTGATTCCGTTTGCGGGGTCTTTAAATCGCTGCCGCAGAGCGGTCGTCTCAGGTGCAGCAGTTCCGTGACAAGCAACCTGTTTCCGCAGATGTTTGCGCGAGCTTAAAATTCAAACAGCGCGTACATCGGCCTGCAAATATACGCGCATCTTTATGAGCTTTGCCGCTAGTGGTGTGTGCGGAGGGCGGAAATTTTCCTCAAGGGGGGCGGTCGGCGTTTCGACGTAGGTAATTGGCTGCGTTTCAATTTTTTTATACCGATTGTTCTAACGCAGAAATAATGGGGAACGGGAAAAAAAATATGAGCAATATCTGAAAGAATCCCATCATTCTCGGGTAATTTTTAAAAAATATTTTCACGTGTTTCATCCTTGGGACTCGCAGTTCTGGAGTCCGTGGAACGCGCTCAGTGGCACCTTCCTGTTTTGGTCGGCGTTCCGCAGATGCGTTCTGGGAACTGGTTAACCGGCTGAGGTAGAGCTGCAGCTGCTGGTGAGATTACCCTTCCCCTGTGGCCTTTTGTGGATCCGGCCGACGGGACGTGGATGTCGTCTATGAGCCAAACGCACATCCCCCTTTTTTAAATTTAATTTTTTCCTTGTTCCTGCTCTGTGTACGTCGTTTCCATGGCGCCAATCAATTTCAATTGATTCTTTTTCTAAATCAAGGGCGACACAATGAAATAACCAGACCGAAATCGAATGGTGGGAAAAGGGGCTTGCAAAGCGACCTGAAAAGCGTTATGTGAAATACATCTGTCTGGCCGCGTGAACAGCTTCACAACATGTTACCCGGCACCTTTATTTTGCTATCGAAAGAGTTGTGGGCCAGCAATAAGGGCCCTCTTTTTTTAACAAGATTATTTGCTCGAAAGCTGACTTCATCGTCCGCCTTCGACCCGCAGCTGGCAGAGACACGACAGGAGACGGTGCCGCGTGCCCGAGCGTCTGAAGGTGTCCAAATGGACAGTAGATGGACTGCATGTAATATGAGACACGCATGTGCTGAAAGAATTACAGTCTCCGAACCTTCAGCACGGAATCAAACTTTATGGGACAATAAACAAACACCCACACACGCGTGTGCAGGCAGTCTGGGGCCCGCATGCACACGCCCACAAGCATGTACGTATATTCGGTCGCATGGAGAAAGGAAGCAAGGAAATGAATTAACAAGCCATAAACAGGCATGATGGTTTTGTAATCATTCTCCGATGGCCTTTTTCACGCTAGAGTGCCGCACACGTGTGTTTTACCTGCAAAATAGCCGCCCGGGCCTTTCTCTTTGAACCCAAAAACAGAGAGCAGCCGCCGGTGCAGGAACATGTGGAGCGTGGGGGGCTCCCCACCTCTACGCTGGCCTAAGATCTGATGGAAACCATCCGGCGAGCGACTCAGCTCTGGAAACACCTTGGACCCGGGTCCTGTGTCCTTTTGCACACGTGTAACCACGCTCCGCTCAATCGCGCTCCGTTTCACTCCAATTCGCTGCTCTCTTGTTGTGGATACCTCTTTTTATGCGTAATGAAATAAACATGTCGGTTCACAAAAGCGAATGCCTTTCTGTCACATTATCCAAACCATCCTCCCCCGAATCCCCCTCCCCAGATACCCACAACGTCGGAAATAAAATACCGCAACTTCCCCAATAAAATAAAAAAAAAATGGCCGCCTCTCAATTTCTACATTTTCCCTACGTGCACCTTTTTATCGTTAATGTCGCAGAAAGTAGTTATTTTAAAAAAAAAATACATTAAAGTGTCTCCAGCCCCAGTGTAGTCATTCGACTGCCACCAGCTTATGGACGGAGGCCATGCTAGCGCTAGCTTAAATCACGGTAAAAGGCATAGCGAGGCCTCATTGGGTTCCTGTGATTTCTCAGTCCTTTTTTTCCCTTTGCTCACGATGGCCCGCAAACGCCATCGCTCAGATTTTATTGCCTGTTTACCTAAAACGACCTGCCGCCTAACAAAAAACAGCCCTTTTTTAGCTCATCTGGAAGCAAGTCAAGAAGGTACAGGAGACCCCGCAAGGCCTTTAAAACATCCCGACTCTTGTACTCCGAGACGTTTACACGCGTGCTGTACCCGCGCGTGCACCTTCCCGCAAGAATGTCGAAATTGGTCCGAATCGGTTTTTTTAACGCCCCGAAAAAATCACAGCTGTTGCTCTGACACAACTGCAGCGGACAAATTGAATCGAGCTACCCGAGAGCAAAAGAAATCTCCGTAATGGCTCCATTAGCCGTTCGCCATTTGCCTTTATAGAAACTTCAGCTGGCAAAGTCTTGCATTTGTTGCGGACAAACGCGACGACGTTTGATGATGGTGCGTGATGAAGGAAGCTGACATTTTTAAAATGTTTCAGGTTTGCATCGCTCGTGGACCCTCTTTGCCATATCAGATTCCCCCTCCGCAGTGTCTTGTTACTGTAAGGAACAGAGCTCCCCTCAACGCTCCGAACTGCTGGGGCCAAACCGACCCCTTGGAGTTTATGCCTTTCCTCCCCCAACATAAAATATGCTCCTCAGGTGAACTGGTGACACTAAAATTCCTGGGTGAGTGTCCTGTGATGGACGGGGTGCATCCATCTCCAGGTTATACCCCGTGTAATACCCTGCGCTTCCTAGGAGAAGGTCCAGATCCCTGCAAACATTGCTGGATAATGAATGGATGAATGGAAAAATACTGCTTATTAGAAGCACGCTGTCTGGCAAATATATAAGGTCGCTATATATAAGGTCCCTCTTTTTAGCATTTAGTGTCATTTTTCAAAAAGCCAGACATCGTGCTGTCTTGCTTGGAATTATTATTGCTATTTTTTTTCGCTCTCAATACCTCGGGGAGTGAGAGTGCCATGAGTGTTGTGTTTTCGTTAGCATAAACCACCGCAATTTAAGTTCTTTCAAGGGCGTCCAAAAAAACGCGGCCCGTTTCGGTTCAGCGGAAGTGGTCTGAGCCCGAGGCCGAGTTCGTGCAGCGCCGAAGAGCTGCCGCCTATACATTCGGGTCTTTCTGAGACTCGCGGACTTGCGGCCGGGCAGCCGAGCGCGATCTGCGTTTGACTCGATAAATTCGAGCGGTTCTGTCCCCGAAACCGACCCGGGCATTCTTCAAATAACAAGGGCAGCAGACAACATTAAAATAAATGTGCTTGTATTTCAATGAAGAAAACATTTCTGGACAGACCCAAATGGGGTGGGGGGTGGGGGGTGTCATTTGACACAAAGGCGAAGGTCTTGAAGTTCTGAATCAACATCTGGGATTGGTGACTAAATCTGGAGTTCATTGACCGGGAGAACATATACCATCACATACAATATACTTTGCATCATCCACACACTGTGTTAGTGCTCGCGCGTGTGTGTGTGTGTGTGAGGATTTCTTCAAAGATTTGCTGTTAGTGTCTACGTTTTCCACGCTACGTGCCATTCCATCTACATTACCTCAAGCTCGTTCTCACGATCGCTGTTCGCTGTCATGTATGGCCGCAAGACCGTAGGTCGCATCAGAAGGCAGCGAAGGCGCCACCGACCTCGCGGTTGTTACGACGGGACCGAAAGCGGTCACGTGACCACGGTTCTGCAGGTGGACGGCAATTAGGGCCGTTAAGTGTAGAGGGACCTGCAGGGGTCAGCGTTGCAGCAGATATGAAGGACTCAACGGGATGATGTGTAAACCAGCCTTTTCGCCGGGGGTAGGTCACATGACTTATCTACCTGCTATTGATGACATTCCGTAATAATTTAAACAGGCTGTCACTTTCCTTTAGGCGGATTTAAAAGAGCTACTAGACATCCGCAATAGCCGAAGAAAAAGTACACCGTGCCACTAATATATGCTAATATATAATAGTAATATATAACTTCGTGTCAGCTGTATACACCGGCCCCATATTTCCACTAAATTCCAGACTTAATAAAAAACAGCAAGTTGTAAATTCTCCTCAAGAAGAGCGGACCCTGCTGGTTTGTTATACCCATTTAATCCAAAGACTGAATGGCTGTTTTAAAATATTTAATGCACAAATTTGTACCGTCGCTGTGGTCGTGTTTTAAAGGGCTGTGTAACAAAACAGTAGAGAACATTAGAGTTATTCTCTTATCCGGTATGGGAACCATCTGTTCCATTTTGGCCCAATAAAAACATAGCTCTTGCACCCCACTCCCAGGTCTGCGTGCAAGGGCTTTTGGGAACGTACAGGGCACCTTTGCACTTAAGGGATCGGCTTATAGAGAACAAGGCTGACAAGCAAGGTAGGAGTTGATGTCGTGGAGAAAGGCTTTCCATCGCCACGCACGTTTAAATGCCACGAAGGGTGTAACCACCACGCCGAACATGTGGTTTCCTCTTCACGCCAGGCGGCGATTGGGAAAGCCGGTTATGTCCCTGTTCCATGTTTGTGAGCCGTGCCGTGGAACACGCCCACCGCAGTTTCAGAGCGACGGGGTCGTTTTAGGTACGCCGGCCTACATGGGAAATATTCAAACCAGACTTGCTGCTTTTCCTCTTCAGGTCAAAACAGCGAGGAAAAAAACTAAACGTTTCAGTTGTTGCGTCGCCAGGGACGCCTTTTAAATTTACATGGCATTACCAAATATCGACGTCCCAATACGGCGAGCGGTCGCAGGCCTGCAAATGTGCACTCGGGAGACGTGCCAGGTGGCGATGGGGGGTAGGGGGTTGGGGAAGATTTACAGCTGGGCTGAAGTTGCGTGGGAGTATCTTTCTTCTTTTCCCCTCTTTTCCTGCAGATTTTTTCCTATCCAAGCTGCAGGTGCAGTGCAACGTCCTTGCGGAGAGACCGGCGACCTGCTGCAGATGCCCCGCCATCGGCCCCACACCGCAGTCCTGACAATACCCCTCCGTGGCCTAAAACAGCCTTTCGGTGACCTCTTTTTATGTGACTTGCGTTCCTGTGATTCTGATTTATCGTAGCTTCTCACAGGCAGCAAAGTGGTTGAAAAATGCAGATGGTTGCAACTACAGCTTTGATACCCAGAAACCCCTCATAGATGGAAATGTCCAAAATGGGCTTGTTCTGAATACACTATACATAGATTGACTTTGGTGCCCACGTGTCATTTGATGCTGGCCGCCATAGACAGATGGGGTTGGGTTACACAGATATCTTGTTGTTGACAATAAATGCCATTTTTTCCCACAGTTATATTCATTGCTTTGAGACTCAAGTAAGTATTCGTAATTTGGCTTTTGGAAATCCAAGTGGCCAGTGGAGTCGTGGGTCTGCCATCTCACATTGCCTTTGTACGTGCATAGTCCAACTCAACTTCGTCCAACTCAACTTCGCCGTAAATAGTTCTGCACACGTGTTGTGGGGGCTTATGGGGGGGGGGGTGTTGTCCCTGGTGAAGTTGAGCATGTTTTTTAGTTCTGGGGTGGGTATATCGTGGGGATCAGTGGGGGCTGGCGTTTCACACATGCCATGGAGAAATAAAATTCTTCTCCCCATGGTCTTGTCTCCCGAGCCATTCTCGGTCAAGGCAGGCTGTTACAATCTTTTGGACACTTTTATCGAACAGCTGAAAATGACTATAAAGAGTGGGTGGCCACTGAGGACATCAGAGGTCTATTTTCTTTTTCTTCTTCTCTGGTTGTGAGTATTTTGTTTTCTTCTCCTCAGCTGCCAAGTGGTTTACTCAACAGTTATTACAAATGCTCCTCACTGCTGCTCATTGGATCTTTGGGCAGTACTCACACCTTCACTGTGAAAAATAAATGGATTCTTGTTGAATTGACTAAACTCAGTTCTCATTTAAAATTAGGTCCTCTTCTACTGCCCCTGACCTTCGATGATGGTGGTTATTGATACCGGTTCTCCTTCTATTGGTGAACCATGGTGAAAAGTGATGAGAATACGTGAGATATCACATACACACACTCTGTGTGTCTTGAAGATGAGGCTTGGATTTGCAATGCAGTTAAAGGTCCCGAACCTACAGAAAGCCGGTGGTCAGATGGAAATAAACCACCGGTGAACTGCAGTTCTCGAACCCAAACATTCTATTTATCTCAAACCAAACTCCATTTAAAAGGGAAACATTTTAAACTGCTTTATCGGCTTCCTCCGTATGAAAATGTTTAGATGTGTTAAAGTATATGCCTCCTTTCTGAATTACATGTAAACATTTTCTTTTTTAGGGAAGATGTTTGCCGAGGGTTGAGTGGGCTGAAGATTCCGCTAAAAAAGATTGAGCAAAAGCAGCCAAATCATTTCCGGAAAGAAATCCCCTTCGCGAACACTCCCTTTACGAAAACTCAAGGCGTATCATGGAACGCTTCATCTTTGTTTACACAGAGGAGGCAGCTGAAAACAAACTTCTGCACCGAACGTGCGCTGCTGGAGGGACTCGGCTTTCCTGTTCCTGTCGCGTGGAATGAGGTTGCGCACTTTTCTGTGAACCGCTCTTCACTAACACTTCATTTTCCTGTATTTTTTCCTGCGCTTAAGATGTTCGTTGCTGCCCCATGACTATCCCTTTGACCTTTGACTTCATGAACCCCACATGAGTGATGCCTACAGCAGCAAAGGGGTCCTGTTTGTTAGGGTGCTATGTTTACTCGTGCAAAGTTTACCTTGGTAGGTGGTCTTGGTAGTTTTGTCGCTCGGGGTGAATTAAAGCACATTAATTTCCCTTTTATCAGCTTTTGCTCGACAGATTCTGTATGTAAAGCAACTTTTTATCATTTTTCTCCCAAAAAGGCAAAGGAAAAAGTATTTGGTCTTCCTTTTTTACATTAGGCTGGAGGCACGAGGGTAAAACTACCCCTTCACGACTCCTGGGCTATGGTTTTAGATCAGGGTTCGAACCCATCTAATGGTCATCCACATCCAAAACCCGCCCTTCCTGTGAAAACGATGTGGGTGGCGGTGGAGGCAAACTCATATCGACAGCTCTTGCCTCACCCGTTCCTTTCCACTGTCTGTTTCTGCAATTGTGCCATGTGTTAACAGCTCTGCACTTTTCCCACTTTCCCACATGTACCCTCGACACGCAATCGCAGTAACTCCTGCAGTTCCTGATCTCGTGGGGAACCTTTGGGCCCCCCAGGAGACCCTCGTGGGGACCTCAGACTGATATTCCACTCATGAAGTTGCCGAAAGACCGTTGCACGTGGCGTTCTTCTTATTCTTCACACACTGGGCATGGTGAGACCCCCTGCGCTGTAATAGCAGCCACAGGGCCACCGAGACTGCTAAACTGAGCAAAGGTACGGGTTTATTCAAGGTGAACGAGTGGGATGTCGGGCGGGACTTCATTATTGGCAGTGTAACTGGATCCAGATGTCAGAAGGCAGACAGTGAGGGTGAGTGAGGTCGACGCAATCTGCACAGCCCCTCCTGGGCTCCGACAGACCTGTATGGGACAGACGCCTTCCCCCCTCGGTGATGCGTGCACCCGTCGCTCAAAGGCCGCCTGGCGCTGTGCGGGCAGGTGATTCTGAGCCTAGGGAACGCGCATGCAGTATGACAGAAACATGTGCGCACATCTGCTCTGCCTGAGAACAGAAAGACGAGAAGCAGTCCTTCGGCACCGAGCTTTAAGCTTTGCCACGAAATACCGTGTTGCTCAAAGGGGACCTCCAAAGCAGTAGCACGTGTCAACCGTCGGAGAACACAACAGATCCACGGAACCACACTGTCTGGCTTCAACCGTGTCTTGACCTTTGACCTTTGACATGTGTTGTTTGACCAAGCCTTCCTGGTGGGAACTGGGCGACTATCCAGTGTCCATTCACTAAGAGAGACAGAGCATTCTTCCACGATGACATTCCATCTGAAATAATAATAAAAAAGGGTGTATAACCATTCAAGGAACATTGTTTCCAAATGTCTGATTTCAGACACTCTCTGTTTTTTTATTTTTCTATTTCATTCATTTTTTTCCCCTCTGTCTGGTTTGCTTGTGTATCCATAAGAAAGCTGTCATGTTGTTATTGTCTCATGCTGCAGACAGGCCCGAAGAAAAGCTGGCTGCAGGGATGAGGACGACAGGGTTTGGGTGGGTTCGGGGGGGGGGGGGGTGTTGTGCAGCTGTGGCCACGCCCAGCCTTGCACCTGGAGCCTCACGGTGCAAATGCAACAAACACCCCACCTCTATTGCTTCTTGTGTGTTCCATCGATGGCGGTCCCTGGGGGCGTCGCCTCGTGCAGGGTTGCTCTGTTTATGGCGGGAGTCGTGGGAATCCGGGGCTTTCCATCGTGAACGCCCCGTCCGGCTGTCGCTGGCTGCCGCTCACAAGCACGGCAGGCGATAAATCCAAGGCCGCCTTCCGCTGCGCACTCAATTCAGCTTTACATCAGCTTCACTGTCATCTGCAGGTCCCCCTGCTCTGGAGGATGGACATGTTGAGTGATGATGCTGCTCTGAGGTTCTCTCAGGCTTCTTTTCCGTTCTCTGACAGTCATCGCTTCTTCAGAATGGCTTCAGAGTTTTGCGGTTTAGTACTTTATCTTCCTAGTCACCAACATGGCTACACAGAACAACAGAGGCAGGTATATACCAGGAAGCACTAGAAGAATATTTGAAGGTACCAAGTGAACGGCAAATGCAGAACGTGCAACAAGGTGGAAGATCACATAAGCCACAAAGCTTCAAATTGGCACAGATGCAAGCAAGGTGGATTCCTGCATTCACAACACCCAAGAACCAAGTGACTGATAAGGACTAAAAACATAAACCCGGGACATCTGTGAACATCAGAGACATCACCACAATTTGGCACTTCTCCGATCTCAGATCTCATATCCGCGAATTGTGCTGACATGGTGCTGCACAGCAAGAAAGAGAAGACCATTGATGTGTTACGGTGAGTCGAGATGTTGCAAACATCACGTTGAAGGAGGCTGAAAATCTGTGCACGTGTACCACCTGGAAATCGAGGTCAGTGCAAGGTGGAGCATCAAGACCAGGGAGGCACCAGTAGTGGTGGGAGCAGCAGAATCACTCAAGAAAGGCCTCAGAAATGAGGAGAAGCTCCCAGGTCAGCCAAAGGGATCTGAAGTTGAGGAGATCACAGTAATACAGACAACATACATCCTGAGAAAAGGCTTAGGTGAATTATTATTATGGTGTCTTGCTGATGTCTGAACTCATATAGAACTAGCTGAAACAACAACAACAACAACAGTAATAATAATAACAACAATAATAACAATAATAATAATAAGCATTGAATCTAAAACCTTCTGTTCACCTGCCAAACTTGCTGCATAGATTGCTTGCTCTCACTTCTGGAGCCATCAGTGTGACTACACTGCTCACAAAAATCCATATTTTTAAAATGTGTGTATTATTATTATTATTATTATTATTATTATTATTATTATTATTATTATTATTATTATTATTATTATTATTATATTAGCTGACAGGCATATATGATTGTCAGTAACAGCATCCACAACAATGTTAAGGGCAATGACAACAGAAGGCACAGGAAGTGAGTTTTGTTGGTCTGTGAATTTTCTCGTGTTCATTCCTCTCACTTCTGGATCCAGCAGCTTGACCTCAGGGCAAAAGTGTTTTTCCAGCTTTCCTCACCGCTCTTCTGCCTTGCTTAACATTTCATCTTCCACCATAACACCCTTTTGCAGGATCACACATCAGCCACCATTTCTCAGCCACCATAGTTTGCCCATGTCGGCCTGATGGGGTAGGCACATTTCGGTTTAAGTCGGCCCGGTTTAGGTGGAGCCTCACCACCTGTTACGGTGACACGGCAGCCATTCGGGAGCCACGGGTCTCGCTTGCTCTTCGTCTCTCATCTCTGCACATGTGCTGCCGCGTCATACTTTCCACAGCTTGTGTTCCTCTGCATCCACCCATCAAACTCGCCTCGCAGCCCCGGCTCCCGGCCTCCTTTCAAGCCCTGCTAAAGGCATTGACTGCAGATGCCTTTCAGGCGGGATTTGAAGGTGCTGCATAATGTTTTCCAACACCCAGAATCACCGGCGCCGCCCCGCACACACACTCGAAAGCCGCGTTCCCTTTAGGCTTTATTTCCCACCAGCCGCCCCCACCTCTCCCAACCCCGAATTCGGCTATGCCGAAGGTGCCGTCCAATTGCTCAGGCCCAACCTCGCTGCCATAACCGCGTCAGCAGGTGTCCGAAAGATCCGGAAACTTCCATGGGGCGATAGCCCAGGGCTCCTGCATCCATCTTTGTCGTGTGAGGTTTCCTAAACACGAAATATGAAGAAACCTTGAGAAATTAGCAATTTTTATTTTTTCCTCAGCTTTTTCCTTTCTGCGTCCCAGTGAAATGACTCTCATGAGAGCAATGTCTTGCTTTGCACTAACTGCATCATAAATATCTATATGTGGAAAAAATGCGTGACAGAACAATAGGCGACTACAATGGATGCATTATGCCGGGCCTGGACAAGGACAAAATTTGTTCCGGCGATGCCGCCGACGCAAGTCGCCGTCTTTGCTTAATGATGCAATTGTTTTTCATTCCAACTGTTTTGCAGTCACCTTTCGCGCATCTCTACTTCACATGTGAACAGATAACCATATGGATTGTACAGACTGTGAAGCGTAGGCATCCCATTTCCCCACAGAGCAGCGGTTTATTAGTTCAAGGCCCATTTTGGAAATTGCGACATTATCGTACAATTATAATTTTGTCTGTGAACCAGTTTCAGTGGTTGCATCACTTGTAGTGGTGTTCAGCGGTCATTCCACCTACCTTTAAATAAACAGTGCAAAATAATTGTATTCTTAATTCATGTTTTGTGTATTAAATGTCAGATATGTTTTAATAAAATATATGGCAATGCTATACATTTTGGCCTCTAGGTGGCCTTTTACTTTGCGCTACATTTACTGCTCTTTGATTTTGCTCCACTGTACTTCCCTCTTACTAATATTCTTCTCCTTGTCCTTTTTCACACGCGAAAGTAAGCATTCTGACCCAGAACTAGACAATACTAATAAATAAAATAAGAAATGGAATAAAAGAATGAACCCTGTCTTTTGTTCAAGGCGAACTGGAAGATGAGGACGAATGCTATGGCTGTGATTTGCTGCCACTTTTGCCACCCGCTGCCCCTCTGTGTGCAACGGTCAGCGGCGGCAGGCGCCTCAGCGTCGAAGATGAAGGCCAGATAATATTGGGATGAGAATAAGCGATTCCACTGAAACAGACAATAGATATTTTTTTCTTTCAGGAGCAGGATGGGTGGGGGGGATGCGGAGTCAGCGGCAGCGGGAGATGAACCCATCCTGACCCTCGATTTGAAGGTGTGCGCAGCCTCCCTGCGTCCTTCTTCCTTGCTCCCCTGCCACGGCGGGGTCATCCTCAGGAGAGGCGCAGGTGCGAGCTCCTGCATATTGAGTGACCCCCCCACCACCCTGATCTCTGCTTGCCGGAAGGTGTCTCCGGGACCATTTCCAAAAACGACTCCCTGGCTGCGTGACGGGGATCCTGATCTGCTGCTGCACCGACGCACCAGACAACGGCGCAGGACGAGGGGAGGAATAAAAAATAATCCAAAAAACATTCAACTTTGCTAAAGGCCCCTCTTCGAAACCATGATTAAAGAAATTCCTCATTGTCCAGCGCGGAGGCTGGAGCGGCTCAGGGTCGGAAATGACATTTCCTTACTCTGCGCGATAGCGAGGGTTTCCAGTTCATAACGCTTAAATAATTTGGACAGTGAACATACTTCTGCTTAACTGGAAACATATGCCTGTCACCGGATCAAAACGGTACCGTTTTAGCATCTCTAATGTGGGAAAATGCTGTGAAAATGAATAATTATATTTCTCAAGTTTGTGTAATAGAAGGAAGCAGCAAAACCACTAGAAAGCAATTGCCCAATTTCGCAGTAACAAACAAAAAAATAGATTTCCAAATGCTAGCGCCTTTATTTTCATTTATTTATTTATTTTTTTTTTGCTTTTCATACAGTTCAGGGTCAGGCTTAAAATAACACTTTAATGGTATTACTTGTATCTGCTAGATTTGCTTTTATTTATTTAGCTGCTGCTTTCCTCTGACAGTGGTACAGTATTGCTGTATTCCTACTTTTGTAGCGGGGGAATTTCTACTGAAGCAGAGCAAACGTCGCAGTCAAGGGCACGGCAACAGGAGGTCGCACCCGAACCGGGGACCTTCGAACCTTTGTGCCACCAGCTGCTCCGCTAGTAAAGTGTCTATACTTGCACACCAACATACACCAGGGCGACACATAATGTGGGTATTACAACCTTG
Source organism: Heterotis niloticus (assembly GCA_018136845.1). Classification (NCBI taxonomy): domain Eukaryota; kingdom Metazoa; phylum Chordata; class Actinopteri; order Osteoglossiformes; family Osteoglossidae; genus Heterotis; species Heterotis niloticus. The sequence continues at coordinate 21,578,834 of CM030903.1, forward strand.
AGCACAAATTTGTGGGCAACATAATGAACGAAGAAGGAAAGTTCCAGATTTTGAGGCTGCTCTTTTGTTTTTCTATGTGTACTACACAGTCATCATCATCATCATCATCATCATCATCATCAGTTGTGGTCATCCTGGAGCAACAGGGCTCAAGGTGGACAGATGGACACAACGCGGGTCCATCATACATAGAAAAGAATGTAAAACCCAGCTACTAACTAAGCAATTCAATTAAAAAAATGTCATTTCACAGCAAAACTGACTCGAAATAAATTGCTGCATTTGGCACTCTGATAAAATTGGGTCCATCCATAACTCCGTGACCCAACAGCACCCAACAACCTTTGGTATTGGGCTGCTGTCAAAATGTCACGGCTTGATCTTTGCTTAAATGACACAGTTTCCTAAAAAAAATGCCCCCATGCTTGAGATTTAGCAAACAGCCAAACTGACATACCCTGCTTTGAACTGGGGCTTGGGCGCCAGTGTCAGCACCGGACAGTACAGCGGATGTCCTACAAAGGCGGGGTGGGCTTGCACCCTCGCTTTTCCAAATCTATTTGGGTCCGGCTCTCATCGGATACAACCGAGAGCAGAAACCTTTATCACAGAGTGTATCTGATGCATCAACATGTCATTTTTATTCTCTCTTCTTTCCAGGTAAACATGTCTCTCCAGTCGCACAATGTAGCAAGATTTACATCTCAGGCTGAACATCAACGAAAATTCCATCTTACTCTTTGCTGTCACAGACACTGCCCGGCTATGAAGGACCTAAGAGAGGATTTCCTGGAAATAAAGCCTCCTATTTAAAAATAAAGATTCTATTTTGTGTGCTCGGCATGAATACGTCTCCTCTCGTGATAGATTGTGGACGAGTGCATACAGGGTGCATCATCCTCGATTCCTTTAATGGTGCTCCATGGCAGGTTAGTCATCTTTGTGTCTGACGTGCACATTAGTTCCGAATGGCTGCCCCGGGGAAGTAGGGTTCGAATGAGTTCATGGACTGCACATGGGCGCAGGTTTGAGAAGGTCGGACGATGGGAAGTCATTCTGCCTGCATCCTGTCCGGTAGTCTCTGGTGCTTCCTGTCATCTCTTCTAGCCTGCGGTTATGGCTTTTGACGCGTCAACCCAGCCGGCCCTTCGAAGGCCTCTGAAAGGCGATGCGTGGTTGGGCATGTGGGTGTGAATCGAAGCAGGCCGGTGTGTAACTGCATGGCGCCCGATTAGCTTAAGTGCTCTTTTCAGACACCTGTCCAGTTAGCATCACCACCCAGCCTAATAGCGGCGCGTGCAGCTGTGCGTCACCACGTCGGGCCGGGAAGTGCGGAGTGCGGGGGAGCACCCCCCCACGAGTAGTACCCTTTTCTTTCTTTGCTTGGCGGAAGCACGCATGGCCCACGCACCATTGTGGAGAATAAAGGGGGGCAGCTTTGCGCAGGGGGGGCCTTGATCTAGAGGTCAGCTGAGCGAAGTAGACGTCACAATCGGCAGGATGAAAAAGCCCATCGATTTAGGCGGGCCACCTCTGACGGTTTCAGATGTGTCTCCCATCTTTCGGAGGTCAGAAGGTCACTGACTCATAGTGCTGGGAAAAGAGCAACACCATTCGCAGAAGATCAAGGAGAATGCAAACCGTTTTCTGGAAGCGAGGGCTTCCGGCATCTAGCGAGCGCATTCTGTTTCTCAATCCGAAACTTCCTCCACTTCCTCCATCCACAGGAAATGACATTCCTGTTTGTCACCGTGTGAAAGCTTCCGACCATTTCACGCCGCCGCTTTTGTGACGTCACCAAATATCGGTTTTCCTCTACAACAGCCACAAGTTTATGTTAAAATTGCAAACTCATAGCATCCGTTTCCAACTTCCTAGAACTATGGCTCTTGGTCCTGAGGCGCTATGATTCTATCACAAAGGATGAAGCATGATTCACCAAATTCATCACCAAGGTGCAAATCAGAGTCAACAACTTGCAAAACAACTTTGGTCCTGTGTCACTCATCAACATGTGAACATTTCCATCATTCTTCCTAAGCTTATGCTTATCTGCTCACCTTGAGAAGATGTGTAAGGTTCATGTAGATGCTCATAAGTCAAACCAATGCCATTTTCCTGCAAGGCACCATGAGAAGATCAAACTCTGAGGACATCCAACACCAACACGAAACCAAGCATGGTCAGCAGGTGACTCTCAAAGCTTCAGTCATTCATCCATCTCAAGCTACATCTTCAGGACAGTCAGGTCATCCAGCCAAATATTGTTTGCCATTGCCGTAGTTATGAATTTTCTCAGGTACCATTAGGCTAAGTGTTACAAGACCAGGAATTTCTTAGACATTCGTAGAATCACCATGTAATGAAGTTATTTTGGAGGATTTTGGCCGCTGTAATGACACCAGCGCGATTGTCGTCTACCAGACACTATGTTTAAACATCTTACCTCTGGAAAGCTGTAAGTCGTCTTGGCGAAGACGTCAGCAAAATGGAGGCAATGACAGCCCAACAAGGCAGATTTCAGCCTGAGGAATGACTTTATTCTGCAGTATTCAGCAACCACTTTTCACGTTGCTTCATGCCTTTGTTTGACGTGAATGTCATCGTCTGAGATTATGTCACAGGAGGCCGAGTTGCTTCAGAGGAAGTTGTGTTCCTACGTGCTCGAGAGGATTGTGAGAACGCGCATTAAAAGTCATTAAGTGCACAAAGAGTTTGACTTCTGAGAACCATTGCTTCCTATAAAACATTAAGCAAAGGTTGTTCAAGGGGAAACGCTATAAACGTTTAAGTTTTTTCTTAGATTGCTAACTAAAATGATGTTAAAAAAGATTAACAATGCCATTTACACACTGGAAGTTTTGGTGACGGTATATACAGTACATACTTATACATATATTATATGGCCAAAGGTTTGCGGACACCTGAGCATCACCCCCATATGTGCTGGATGGATCATTCCAAAGCCATGGGCATTCTTATGGAGTTGCCCCCCCCCCCCCTTTACTGCTGGCTTTCCACCAGATTTTTGGAATTTGTGCCCATTTGGCCTCAAAATTATCAGTGAGGTTGGGCGGGAAGTCCTGGCTCACGGTCATCGTTCCGGTTCATCCCAAAGGTGTTCAGTGGGGGCTTTGTGCAGCCACTCAAGTTCTTCCATACCAACCTGAGCAAACCATATGTTTATGGGGCTCACTTTGTGTATGGGGGGGGGGGGGGGAGCACAGTCATGCTGGAGCAGGAAAGGAGCTTCTTCACCAAACTGTGGCCACAAAGTTGAAAGCATACGGTTGTCTAGAATGTGTTTGTATGCCGAAGGGTGCGGCTGAAACAGCTCAGCTCAGTCATTAGAAGGGAGGGTCCACACACTTTTGGCCATGCAGCGTAAGTGTGAAATAAAGTCTTTACACAGTTCTGTAGAACCACCAGAGAAGTATTTGCAGAGTTTAACCTTGTAACTGCATTCCTATCTAAAGCCACAAAATATTTGAAGGAATAGTTGTTACTTAGTTCAGGCCTCCAAACCGCAGTTTAACTTTGAGACATAATTCCATTATTTATAATTTACTCATTCTGTCCCTCGTAGCTCTTCTTGGGTTTCAACTTGCGACCGTCTGCCCAGCGAATACAACACATCGCCCCAACAGTCCGTTTGTCCAGGGTTCGGAGGAAGGACAGAAGTGCGTGTGTCACTGCGTTGCTCCCTGGAGCAGCACGCTGTCGGACAGGTCGTACACCCGCAGCACCCAAGAGACCAGACTGGGTCCCTCTAAGGTTGAGGCCTCACCGTGAACTCCATGTTAACCACCAAAGGGAATGTCCTGAATTTTAAAAGCGTCCTTTTATTATGGCATGAAACCTCTCCGGAGGTGCTCTCTGCTCTGCCATGTGGTTTATTTAAAGTAGAGAGTTTAAACCTTTGCTAAATTGTATCCTCGTGCTCCACTTTCCTTCAGAGATCATTAAACTGCCTTGGACAAAGGCATCAGCCAGATAATGCTTAAATAAATATATAAAATATCCACAGATTGGGAGATGTGATGTCTGTGAAAAAAGCATGACAGCACTATAAAAACGTTTAAAACATCTTGAGTATTAAAAAGCACCAGCAGCAGGACTCTGCGGAGTTACACGCTAACATTTAGGGAATATGACGCTTGCTTGAACATCGGGGGGCTGTTATAAAACACACGAATAAATAATACACTGCACTTTCCTATCCAGAAACACTAGACAAGGTGAGCGTTTGTTTATCGTGCATCACGTGTTCTTATTTCATGGATATTTCACAGCTGTTAGCATGCAGCGGGGCTACCAATGCCAATGACAGTGATGCATTCAAAGTCTTCCTGGCAAAGTCACGACTGGATTTTTTTGGTAGAACTACGAACGGCTGCCTGCTCTACAGCGTTGAAGAGGCTGCTGTAAGCGTGCAGTATTAGCTAATACAGGGCATGGGGAATCTTTCCAGGTCATTTCTTGTCACTTGTCACCCTTACCAGATTATCGCACTTAAGTTGCTCAACCGTACACTGAATAACATTTGTTTACAATGATGTCAAAGGCATTAAAGTGATTTTTACTGGTATTTTTGTGATGTCACAGTTCCCCTTATGTTCCAATAAATATGTCTGCCCACACGTTACTTGCTCATGAACAATGCAATGATTTTTCTCTCAGATAATGACTGGTCATACTGTTAATAGATACTCTCCACTGAAATGTCACCGTGAGTGTCACCGTGTTTTACAGCAAAATACGGTGGTTGGACGAGAGGCAGGAGTGACTCAGCAGTGATTTATAAACACCGAGAAGGATTCGGATTTGTGATTCGAGAAGCGCTGTCATCGCAGTGTCATACGTTTCCGTACGTAAGCGGCACATTCGAGGTCTTACGTGCGGCTGTAGCCGTGCCACAGCAGGGACGGCTCTAGTTTTGCTCTGGAACCGCTTTTCGGGCTAAACCCTGAGCTGGCGCCATCCTCAGACCCCCTGTGGTTTCTGAGCACGAAGTTCTTTTTGTGCGACGTTCTGTTTTATTTTCCCCCTTTGTTCGCTATCAGCACCTCGGGCAAACAATTGACTTCCCCAAACATACGCAGCCCTGCATCTTCTCAAAAAGCCGACAGGAAATTAAATCCCTTATTAATCGCCCTGTGTCCCGCAGCCAAAGAGTGCCGAGCTCGGCATTCCTCATTAGAGGGAAGAGGTCTTCCAAGTAAACAGCTCTGCTTGTTTACCGATCGGATTCATCAGCAGCGCTTCGGAATGCCAATGTTTACCGCCGACAATGGCCGTCAGCGTGTTTCGTTCCGATGTCTTTTCAGTTAAAATTACAATTTCTGGACCAGATATTTTATTATGCTCTGCAATTTATTGCCCTCCACATCCCCACTGAGCCTGTTCTGCTGTGATTTACTGAAACCCATAGTTTCTCTGATACTTAACTCTGAAGGTAGAATTTTTGTCCTTTTCCCTTCATCACATCATATTCTCTCTTTTACTCACTTTAAATATTTATAAATAAATCAGTTATCCTTGCTATAGCTTTCCATTGCATCTGTAGCCTGGACAAACTACTTGCATATGAAAGGTTTTAGGTCCTAGGTATCCCATTTTTATGTATATTTACATTCCAGTCAGGCTCTTAAACCAGTCAGAAAGTCAACATCGATCTGGCACTGATGCCTCTTGATCCCATGGCCTATTTGCTGTGTACGAAATGTCCGGTTTTGGAAGTGACATTTATGTGCGTATTAGTGTTCAAATTTATTTTAAATCACTTTTTCGCTGGTTGCACAGATGCATATATTTGTAACCTGGAGGATAAGGGTCCAAGTCCCGTGAAGTTTTTGGCTTGCTTTGTACAAAAATCTTGGGTATTTGGTTTAATAAGGAAAGCAAAGATAAATAAGGTGTAAAGCATAGCAGATGGCTGTGTATACTGACCAAGCTAACAGACAGTGGGCCGGAGGGCACCGTTCTTCAACCAGACACTAGGTTCCCCTCCCAAGGATTTTGTGTTCCGCTGTTATGTCTGTCTGTCTCCAAGGTGTCCCACACCTGCAGAGGTGTGAGGGGTGTGTAACCTCTGAGACGTCTGCATCTGCCGCGTAATGTGGAGCAACAACCCGCCCTGCCGCAGCCAGGTGAACATCACCACTCACACGCCCCTTACAGGTCCCAGCAGGCCGGTACAGCCTGATGAAATGGTCTCATTTGAAGGGTAGTACTGGCTGTGTGTCTGAGAATTCTACTAGAAAATTCTCCTAGCTTATTTCAAGGATATATAACATTTTAAACCTGTGATTGACATCCTTAGTATACACTTAGCCTTGCACTCTGTGCTTCTGGGGTTGGGGCTACAGCGACTCTGATTCGATTTTTTTCTTAACAATCAGAAGGGGGCAATGAGTAATTTTTAAATTTTTAGAAATGTCGCAGGTGAAAAATGCCAGTTGCGTTCAGGGAGTCTTTCACTCATAATGCGGTTCAGCCAACTTTATTGTTCATCACTTTTTGTCATAAGTTGACAGTTAGCAAACAATTGGTATGCGTTAGACTTTGTTATATACTAGAGATTTGTTTTATTTTTCTCTAATTTCAATATTGTTAGTGTCAAACTCATACTAACACAGAATAATAACTAAATAGTACTAAATTGATATTTTTATGCTGTATTAATTTTACTTTTTCTGTTTTTTCTTTTTCTTTTCAGCACCACCAGAACACTCACTTTTTCACTTGAATAGAATCACAAACAAAATGTTCTGTATTGAAAGCGTTGCAGGAAATGAAACAGAATTGTTGATGGACACCAAAACACTGACCGAGATCCAGATATTAATTAAAATACAGTACATGGTTGTTGACAGATATTATGAGCAGTTGTCAGGACTAGAAAATCGTGTTATAAGGTTGGTGTGACCACTGTAAGCTGTATATAATGTAAGCGAAGGAATACTTCTAGGTGGACATGTGTAGGTTGCCTCTTTCTCATAATCCGGAGCCATAAACTCATCCATCTATCTTTGTTAACCTCTAATCCAGAGCAGAGTTGCGGTGGTCTGGAGCCCGTTCTAGGCTAGGTTACGAAACTGCTCGTGGATGCGGCGCTAGTCCGTTGCACGGTGGCCACACGCACACAACCATTCCCACACATGCTATGGGCAAATAAGAGTGACCAGTTAACCTGAAACACCTGTTTGGACTGTGGAAGGAAACCGGAGCACCTAGAGCAAACCCTCACAGACACGGGAAGAACGTGCCTACTGGAGTTGGATTTGGATTCATTCCCACTGGCCTGTAAACTGAGGGTTATCCAGGTTCTAAGTCTTCTGTGGAGTGCAGGGCACGTGGCTCATCATGCTCCTCCAAAGCAGGCTCACAGGAGAGGAAAGACTGAAGAACGACTTCTGCAACAAACATTGGACAGCATCTGCTCGAAGCGCAGATGTCCTCTCAGACATTAACCAGCTCACACGAACATCCCTGCATTGTTTCCACATTTGTCCCATTAAGTTCAGGTGTTTCTTCCGTTGTCACCTGCCGATGATGAGTGCAGAAGTTGCGGCAGACAAGTTTGGGGATTTCTGCTAGAACAACACAACTCCGCCCACACCTGAGTTATTAATAGGAAGCGTGTCAGCTAGAGCAATGCCCAGCGACGTGTTTACATGCCGATCACTATCAGACTAGAATTAGAAACCCACGTGTTTGCCACAAGAGCAGATGACTTGAGGTTCATATAAACAGGTAGCTGCTTGCATGGGCCTCACCAACCAGTTATGCAGAGAATGCCTTCTTGTCTGGGGTCCTGAGCTGTTCTGGCAAAGTGTGGGGCGGTGACGTAATCCCCTGGTCGACGCCCTCCAAAATCAGACAGCACCGACGTTGCCAGCTGGCAACCTGGCACAGGCTCCCTCCTGGATGACTTCAAAACACCTCCAGAAAGGGTCATGGCGAGAGTAGCGTATCGAGAGTCATGGAGGCCATTGTAAACAGTGAAACAGGCGTGTTGGCAGGGGAATCCCCCCCCACACCCTTCATCGCCCCCGGGCTGCATGGGAAAGAGATGTGGAGCACGGCAATGAAAGTCAGCCCTGTGGGCGTCGATGAGTGTGCAGTTTCATTTTATTTCCTAACTTTACGAGTGGGTGTGTACTGTACTCTACTGTACAGCACTGTGTGTGTACGCGTGTGGGTGTGTTTGGCTTTATTAATGAACTATGTATGAGCTTTTGCTCAGAATCATTAATGGGCTCACGTACACGTATCTACACAGCGATGGGAGCTGAAAAAGCAGAGACGAGGACGAAAGATGAAATGCTGGCGAGTGCCGCGTGCTGAGCCCAGTCGCGTGGAGCTGTGGAGATTACTGTACAGCCACCGCGTGCTCCTCCACACAGGACCGTGTCACCGGCGCAAAACGACACCTCCCCCGTCACTTCCCCGAGCGACACATCATGCCAGCATTGCTGGCGGGCAGGATATATGACACAGGCCCCAGTCCCACGCCCCCTCCACTCTGCTCGGCCGTGCCCGCAGTGTGGGTGCCACTGGTTGGAGAATGACACGGCACATGGGTGCTAACAGTTGGATGTCCTCCTTCTCCCTGCCAACGCCTGGCCGAATCCCCAGCAATGGAGTCACTCGGACACAGGAATGGTGGGCGGGAAGACGCGGGCTGGCCGCTCGTGTGTCTCATCTCTGAGAAACAGCCCGAACTCCGTGTTTAAAAAAAAGACAAAAAAGAAAAGCGGGCTCACACTGCGGTGAACTGCCAACCGTACCTAAAAATTGACCATCCAACTCCGAGTGCTGAGTCGTTTTTTTTTCTGCTTTTTACAAAACTCATGCCGTGGCAGCAGGGAAAAAAATCCAAACACCTGGCCAAGTGGACGTTTCCACGGATTCCGAGCGTCATGCGATAGCCTAATAAGAAGCGTGTGCAAGGACGGTGTAAAAACGGATCAATAAATCTCCAGACAACACGTGGAAACGAAACAGAGTCCTAAAGAGTGGAGTGTAAATCCAGCATCTTTTCTGGTCATACGATTTAATAAACATTTTGCATTGAAAAATTCAGTTGTTCCAGCATTTTGCTGATTTATTTTAAGTGAAGCAAATGGCAAAATGCATGCAATGCCGTCTGTACTTTACTGTCAGGCTTTTATTAATGGAGGACCACAGGTCTACATTTTCCATTTAATAAAAGGCAGAATTCTTATGCCCACAGGACTTTTTTTTTCCTTTTCTCGGCTGTCTTTGGCTGCGATTCAACAGCTTTCAGGGGTTAAGGAATCTGAGAGCGAGTTGGATGAGAAATGATGGCCTGCGGGCAGAGTTTGCGAAGTTCCCTCTGGTGAACAAACCCAGTGTGAGCTTCTATCCGCTCCGTTGTGCCTTTCCCCCCCCGGACGATTCCGGAGAGAGCAGCCGCTTGCCCACGCCTCCAGCTCACACATGTTGCTCCAAAAATAAAATAAAATAAAATAAAATAAAATGAAAAAAAAAAAGATTTAAAGCAGAACCCAAATATAGAAATATTTCTTCTGAGTGTGGTGATTAATCCTGTTTTCCTTCATGGGGTGACTCCCGTGCACATCAGAGTGCCTGGTGGATCAGCAGAACATCCTGTCTGATTCGGACCGGACCTGTGTGTGTGTGGGGGGGACCGTCTCTGAGGATCCAGACAAGGAGGACGTGGGGCAGACAGACAGGTAAGAGGAAAGTTGTTGCACACATCAGTCAGGCTTATTCCAGTGCCCATGTCTGAGTCACGGCGCGTGTCTGAAACCCCTCACCACCCAATTCTGAATCAGAGATGTTACCGCGAATGCCCGATATATCGGCAATTTGCATATATGAGACACGATTCTTGACATGACGGACACTTAAAGTGGAGATGGGGGGGGGGGGTGGTGACTTAGCAAATTCCCATTTCTTTGCAGAAAAGAACCCCGGCTGGTTGCGTATTCGCGGCCCACAGCCCGAGCACAGTCACGGTATCTGACTGCTGTCACGTTTTGGCTGGACGAGGCCTTTCAAATGCAAAAGTGCAACATAGCATAGCTCTGCTGTGCCCTCAGTCCGAATTTATCTACACGACATGAACCCGTTTTTTCCCCTTTCACCATGTTTTTTTTTTTTTTCTTTTCTTTTTTCTGGTAGGGATCAAAAACAATTACCATGATCAGTGTAAATGCCCTTTGACTGTCAGTAAAGGTTTCCGTCACTCTGCAGAAACATACTAGACAGTCTTGCAGTGAAGCATATTGTCTAGACGTCACTTTTTTAGCAATCTTTTCAGGACCCCAGGGACTAAAGGGAGTAAAGGTTACCTGACCTTACAATATAATCTTCCCTTACATTCCTCTGGTATTTTTTGCCTGTTATCCAGCATAACTGGGTATGACACTATTTCAAGACAAAAAAAAAAGGCCCTTCCCCTCCCGACCACCCCAAATCAGACATTTGGAAGGAAGTACTTATGGAAATGTCCTGATATAACTCTGAGGGTAATAACAAACACGTGCAAATACGGAGAGAAAAATCAGGAATGGGCCGGTAAGGGGATGTGTGTGAATCACCGGTTGGTACATTAAGGCTGTGTTTTTGCCATGGAGAGTGATTTTGCAGGGGGCCAATAGGACGACGGCAGCTGGAGCAGAACGGAGGCCGTCCGGTCGGTGATGACATCGGGCCGGAACATGTGACAGGTTTGCAGCCGCGCCTCACTCAGACGTCCCTGTCTAGACAGCCTTGTGCCAGCTGTAGAGTCAGTGATTTACGAAACCCGGTGCGAAGACGTAATAAAACCATAGCATGATGCCGCAGTGAATCACTGTATGTGTGTTTGTGTGCGAGTGTGTAAAAGGGAAATATAAACAAAACTATTCTAGGAATAAACACCCCCCCCCCTCCCCATTTGAAAGGCAAACTTACCAAAGGGTATCCAGCATCTTAAGCTGAGTGGTTCTTGTCATGGTCATGAGTGCAGTAACCAGAATTTAAGATGAAATCGTTCCCCATCAAATCCAGGTGAATGAGTGAATCCTCCTCAATAAATGCTGGTCGGACGCAGAGTCGCGGCAGTTTCGGGTCTGTCGTACGGTGTGTGGCAGGGCGGGACTTGGACGGGACGCTGCTCCGTCACAGGGACCTCGCTCGGTTGCATGCACAGTCGCCAGAATCACCAGTTCATCTGAAACACATGAAGGAAACCAGAGCACCTGCAGGAAGCCCACCCGAATGCGAAGGGACCATGCAATCTCCATACAGGCTGATCCAGGTCCAAACACACACCTGGACCCATAGACCAGGAGCTGCAAGGCTCAAAAACTCAGGATGCCTTATAGCTGTTTCTAGCGCAGCAGACAGATACATACACATAATATCCGTGCTTCTCCTTGAGACACATTCCCTACATTCCAGAAGGTTGAGCAATTAGTCTTAAGACATCCAGTCCTTTGTTTGCCAGCCAATACCTGCAAAATCCATACAGAGATTAAGTCCGCAACTGGTAAACCTGCCATAATAACTTTACATGCTGCAATAGCGGCCTTAAACGCCGCCTGGAATGTGTTTACACGCATCCATACGTTGCCGGTCACACATTTGCAGACACGTTTGGGGAGTGTGTGTTTTAACGCGTTCGTGTTTGCTCAACGATACGAGTGTGTTTTTTGTTCTGAATGTTATCTTGCCGTGAACCTGAAAGACACAGGCTCCTTCTTTGTAAGGGAATACAGCGTGCGAGTCCCCCCCAGTCTGCGTTCCCACACAAACTGAGCTACGGGGGATCAAACGGCATCTCTTATTTGCTCGTTCCCCCGGGTGTTTGTGAGGTCTGATCTGAGCGGCTGGGCCGGCCTGCGTACGACAGGCGTGGCCGGGGGGGTAGGGGTTGGGGGGAGGCTACACTTAGTCAGGCCTGCCCGCTCTCAATCCCTGGGCCCAGGTAGAGCGCCCCGCGTGGGCCACATCCCCCGCACACCTGGGCCTGCTGCGAGGCCCTCGGCCCGGTGCCAACCAATTAGCTCCGAAGCAGCTAACATCAAAGGCCCCCGCTGGCTTACAGAGAGGCGATGACTGGACCCAGTTCTGGTGCGTGATGCATATCCCTGCAGCGGAGGGACTGCACACCAACTACACAGGAGCTCTGATGTGCGTCATACGCGGGTTTGGAGATGTGGTTCCCAGCGTCTCTGCACCGGGCGGTTCCCAAAGGGATCGGACAGTGGCTACAACTGGATGGTTTCGCATATTGCGAGGAGGATGCCGTGGTGAAACACGGTGATTTTCGGTTGTGCAATAAAAATGTATAAAACAATTAAGGTTATTCTCCCCTCCACGGTCTCTGTATGTTTACCTTCTTTTTATTTCTACATTCAGTGCCGCGAGTGTAGCCTTAAAGCCGGATAATCGTTCTTTTAATTCTTTTGGAGGGGGGGGCTCTGAGCGCGTGTTGATCTGAACATTCGCCTCTAGGGCTGGCAGGGACTATCAAGGTCATCTCTGCTTATTTTCGGTGCAGGTCACGGGTTCTTATGAGGTTGCGAACCCCTGGTTCACCTTTGCGGGAGGGGCGGGGGCAGCTCCCCGTCAGTAGACAGACTGGGTTTCGTGCGGACAAGCTTCCGTGACCGTGAGCGCAACCTTGGGCGTCCCCTAATAACCAATTCTCCCCGACCAGCTTATTGTTTCAGCTTCCCCATTTACGGCAAATTGAATGAAAGCAAAAGATAAAATACCAATTTATTTAGTTTCCTCTGGCCAGTATTTTTTTAAATATTATTGCAGTAGCTATAATAGAAAAAAGAAAAAAATAATACGAATGGTCATCTGCGAAGAAAAAGATATAATCTTGCAATAAACTGTTATTTACTATCAACAGGCATAAATCACAGACACAACTTAATGTTTATGGATAGATTGTGCTGATGAGACACCGCATCCAAACGGACAAAAGTGGTGAGAATGGGTGGAAAGCGGAGAGCGGGAGCGGAGGAAGTCCATTTGAGCAAAAAGGACCAGGGAGGATCCTGGGTAGCGGATGCCAAAGCCAGTGGTTGATCGGCCGTCAGCAGCGGGACGATGTTCTCTGATGTGGCAGGCAGTGCTCTTGAAGACGGAGAGAGAGGGGAAAAAGGGAGGCCCCGACATCCAGAACAAAGAGGGAGAAAAACATTATGTGGTCGGATTCGCGTGACAGTCTTTAATTTGCCGGGGTGGAAAAGGCTCGGCGATGTTTGTGTGTCGCAAAGTTAATCAGCAGAGCAAAGGAAGAACATCCCCCATCCTGTCCGATAGTGTGCCACGGTTTTTGCTGAGTAAGCGCTGGGGGAAGACGTGCGGCGGCGGATGCTTGAGTCGCGTCGCTTCGGATGAGGACCCGGTTCAGAAATTAGCTGACTCTTTGTGGTCGAAGCCTCCTCGGTCGCCACTCTGCTAGCTGTATAACCATCTGTGTCTGGCTGCCTTTCAGAGGGTCCTGCCCAAACCAGGATCATCTTTACAAAGCTGTGGCTTAATGGGGTGTGTTGGGTTAAATATAGTATTTTTGCATCAGCGGAGCCTCTAGGGGACAACGAACCGGCAGCCTTCGGGTTCTAAGGCCTCGTCCTTGGCAAGTGTGCCACCCGGTGCCCTTACCGTGGTCCAGACCACTCAACAGAGTCCTTCAGCCCTGTACAGACATAGTGTGTCCTCAGGGACGAAAAAAAAGCGAGAAGGGATTCCCAAATTCTTTGCTCGTGTTGAAGAAAACTCGACAACAGGCTGGACTAAGCAATAAGCACAAACCCACCCGCGAGTTCCTGTGCTGAATATTCATTACCTGAGCCACATAATGTCTTAAGCAGTTACTTTACGGATATTTTTCAGGGCAACTCTTGGGTCTCCCTGGCAACCGGGAAACAGCACCATGGTGATCAGGTTTTCGCGAGATTCCACAAAAGATGCTGCAGTAATCGAGCACATGCATCTCAGACAGTAATTCGTAACCAAATATGATGTTGTGGCAAAATAAACATGCAATTTAACTCATTTTAACAATAATGTACCACTTCTTAAAATTTGTTGCTACCACGAGTCAGCACGATGTAGCTCGGCGGTACGAAAGAAGGAAATTGTGCAGATGTAGCTTGCAGCATCTGGGAAGGTCTTGAGGAGTACATTTGTGAATCAGTCATGAACAAAGACAGTGAATGGACTGTTCTGGCCTTTCTTGGACCCTTAACGTGTTTCCTGCTGGGGTAAGGAACTCGCAGTCCAGCCCTCTGGCCTGGAGATCAGCATTCCCTCCCTGCTGCGTTCAACGGGTGATTTCATCCTTCGGTGTCCATCGGTTTCGCCGCCAGTTGTGCAGCACGTACTTCAGTTGCGCTGAGAGCAATTCACAGTTAAGAAGGGGAGACGCAGATCCCTTCCCTCCTGCTCTGCGCCGGTGATATTTGTGCTAATTGCACACATGTTTTAGTCATTTGGGCCGGGCTCCTCACGGCCACTCATCATGGTGAGAAGACTCAACCTGTTGGAGAGGCCTTAGCTCTCTGAGTAGAGCATTGGGAAGCATTAAAGAGAACTCCAAGATCTCCTCTGGGTTTCCGGGACCAGACAGGGCAGGGAGGAGTGTCCCGACTCGACCAAATGGGCCCATTTCCCATCAATCTCAGACCCCCCCCCCCCACTCGCCCCTCCCTCAACTCACTGTGTGAATGCAGCCGCATGTTGTCACGTGGAAACCTGCACTAGCCGACGTGAGTTTAGCTGCGGCTTTTTTTTCTCTTAAACAAGGCTGATATCGCGAAGGAGCGCATCTGTAAGATATGACAAAGAGCAAGGCCCCGGTAACAGACTCGCATGTTGTACTGTGAGTTCGAGACTGGGCGACGAGATCTTCTGAAGTTTGTCATGACGCAGCTCCTCATTTACCCTGACCCATCCTGAATTTATGCTCAAACGTGCAAGTAACTCAAGCACAGGAAACAGTGTCGCTCTGCTTATTGCCAGGAGCTCAGCAGCTTTGCATTCTGCCTGTGGTCCGCCTGTGGTCTGCCAGCTGACTGTTATTTTTACCTGAACGCTTAAGCGTATAAAGGTGTGCAGGACTCCTTTTTTCCCCGCTTAAACGGGATTTCAGAGATGGCAAAATTTTGCACCGGTGGGTTCGAATTAGCAGAAGTCCCATTTTGGGCTTTACAGTCCCGTGTGCGGCTCGCTTTATTAGGCTATTAAATGCCAGGGGTTTGAGAGAGTTGGGGCAATGGCATGCATGAAGTCTTTTAATAGATGCGTAGCAAATATAAAAAAAAAAGGCCACACTGCAGTGTTCTCATATGAAGACACTTAAAATTGGAGCTCCTAATACGGCATTTGTTTCTTGCTTACCAGAGCCATGCTAAGGCCAAAGAATTGCACCACAGCTGGATATTACGGCAACTTGATGGCGGGACCGCGGTTATTCCATCAGTTAGTTCTTTTCAAAAGGCCGCAATGCTTTGGAAAGCCAAAGAACAAAAAGAAGGCGGTGTGCGGCGCTGACATAGATGGCACAACTCCTTCAACGCTAAAGGCAGAAGTTCCTGGAGATGCTCTAGGAGTTGACTTCAACTCAATAGCACTGAACAACAACAGGTGAGGTGGATTTGCTTCCAGAACTGAAGCTACACGCCCTTTACAAGCTGTAAGACGACAGCCCAGTCTGGCTGTTGGAGACCAGACTGGTTCTCCCTGCGTTCTCCGAGGCTGGATCTGTTTACCATCTCCGGGCCATGCGTGCTGAGCAGGACTTCTGAAGCAGCTACAGAAGCCAGGCTGCAGCCAGCGATCATTTTCACTACGAGCCGTGCCTCATGCAGCAGTGCTGTGTCTCTCCTCCTCCTGGGATCTGCGCACCCCACACGCTTTACTCCAGCTCCCTCCCCCGAGGGCCCGGCTTTCATTGTCACTTGGATCTACCCACCACGGCCGAGCTGGATGCAGCACCGCGAGGAGCAGAAAATAAATTCATTACCAGCCTGCCCCCGAAAGGTTACCCTCTGCTCACCTCCTCCCGCTCCTTCTCTGCCCACTGCGCGATGCGTAATAAGGGCAGTGCTCCCTCTCGCACCCGCGCCTTGCAACGCAAGCGTGGCTTCCTCCTCTGCCGCTCACGGAAGGAATCAATGCCGCGAGGTTCTTTCCTTTGGGAATTCAGGCAACGAGGCTGCAAACTTGAGCGTAAACTTCCCATCAACCCTACAACCAAGTTCTTAGGGTCAGAGCGGGGGCTGTGGCAGCTTCTCTCAGGGGGAGTCCGGCCGTTCTATCAAGAGACCAAAGGGGAGCGTGCGTCTGCTGCGTTCTTCCCAGCATGCAAGCGGTGCGTTGAAACAGCATGCGAGAGCTCAAAATATCCCTTACACTGAAAATCTATTCCATTGTGTGTAACTGCGGGAGGAAAGGAGGAGGTGACTGCACGTGGCAACTCAACCACCCGACAGATACAAGAGAAATGCAAATTTCGGCTACAACTGTGGCAATAAAATGTTCGAGCCGTAAAGGTGGTTTTGTCCCTGCTTTGATCTCGACTCAGAACCGTTGGATTCCTCTCCTTGACTAAATTCGCCTAAAGTACGGCAATTACGCTGAACACGAGGTTCCACTTCCCTCTCTCCGCTCGCGTTCGCAAAATCGCTGTACTTGCGGATGCTTTTGGCATCCCTGTTAACAGGTCTTTGGTCAGACAAATTTCTGGGGGGTCGCAGTTAAACACGACTTTTGTGAAGGAAACTGCGCGCCGGAAGATTTCCAATTTTGTTGTGGGTCAGTCAAATCACCAAACAAATGCACACCCATTACACAGTTATTCTGCACCGTAGCACGAGACATTTATAGGACAGGGAGCGATTTCAAGGCCGTATATACTCCGCGCTCCCTTTTTCTCACTTCATCGCAAGATGATCCTGCACGGGAGGCCAAAGAGCGGCAAAGCCCAGCCAGGTAGAGGACGGGTCGAAATATAATCGGCTTTAGAATTTGTGCGTTGCTAACCTTTTGGCAAGGCCTGCATCTCTGCAGCGCCGGGCAGTTTGTACGGAAACAAAAACGTGTCAATTAAGAGGAAATGGGGTTGGATTCCAGAGCGAGGAGTGAGCTACCAGCGGAGCCAAGCCGCGGCCGAGCACCCGAAAACGTTTCTCCCATTTCGGCTTTAATAGGACTAACAGACAAACACATCACACGGTTGTGATTTCCACTGCACCCGTTTTCCAGCCGGTCTGCATGTCTTTAACTCCCGAGTCCCGGTTAAGTGCATTTTTATTCTGCATTTGTTTCCTTTTGTGCCCATCCTGTTGTTGTACATTGGGTACACATTTTGTCCGGCGAAGGGAATTTCACCCGGTTGTGTTCCTGTTTAACAGCATGTTCCCCACATGCAGATTTAAAGATTAATGTGTGAACTTTTCCATATGACCTGTTATAAATATGCAGTCGGTGTTTGCGCTACATTCAAAGGCAGGGCTGCTTAACCGGTTCCATCTCACCTGTTTTAAACAAACGTGTGTTGTTTGAACAGCGTCCGGCGCACTGTGCAATATTTCTCGCCCCTTTCTGATTTCATGAATCATAGTGGAACCAGAAAGGACTTTCGAAACACTTTTTTACTTACTTTTCCACCCTTCGTACCGCATTAATGTGAGGGATGTTAGAGTACGTTTGAATACAACCAAAGCTGTGATATCAGGCCTACGACTGAAAATAAATCTTCATATTTCACCTCTAGACAAAAAACATGATTTAAACTTGCAATGAGGAAAGCTGCGCAGAATATAAGTCGTGAACTCTAGACAGGATATTCTCCTCTTCCAAAATTCACTGATGGGTAAAATGTCTGGTTTCTTACGGCAAATTACCAAAAGCAACTCAACACTGCCACTTTGTTGCTTAAGTGCTGGTTTACCGCTTTAAGAATTCATTGGGATGCCACGCTAAGTCCTTCCATTTAAATCATATTACAGATGGGGGGGGTGCCAAACCAAGAGTCCAAGAGTGCACAATGTGTGTGGCCTCTCGGCAGCCCCTGGGGCTACCTGTCCCTTCCGTGAAAATGGTGCCCTTCTGCTCAACCAATAGCTGGCCAGCTTGGTCAGCCCTGACAGACACTTTATCACACTTTTCTCCCTATTCTCTGGGTGTCTTGAGAACGGTTGGACGTCAAGGACATCTTCCTTCCCCAGGCTAAACCGCAGATTGACAGACTAGAGGTCGGAACCAGAGGAAACAGGTGTCATTCTGACCCGGAGTGAGAAAAATCTCTTTGCCAGATACACACAATATAATGCAACCAGCATATTTATCCTGTCCTATTTTTCTCTTTGACGTTTCAATTTTTATATTGCGCTGTGTGCGCAGGGGTTAAGGTGCTGCTGCTGAACTCATTGTCGTTTTCGTAACAGTTACCCCAGGCGTCCCTGCTGTGTGTCGAATTTTTTATTATTTTTCTTTTTCCAGGATGCACGGTACCCACACACGATCGTTCTCAGGTCAGCAGCAGCCGCTCGACTGGCCTGGTGTTTGGAATGTTCCGGCATCGGATCTCTGGTACAAAGTGAACTTCTCCTTCCTCCAGGAGAACTCAGACTGAGCGGTCTGGTTCGTATACGACTTGGGCTTTCTAGGGCCACTCGGGTATACGAACGGCGTGACTAATCTGACGCACGTGGAACAGGGAGGCTCATGCTGGGCAGAACTGAGTCGAAGTCGGCAGAAATGAAGCACAGAGGAAGCGGTGTGATTTATCCAGCCATCACGGTCCAGAAAAGAAAGCGGGGCCAAGCCTGGTGCTGTCATAGACACCAAGCACCGCTGAAACACGCAGAAAACAACGCGTTCCAGTAGTCACAAACGTTCTGAAGTCAAGCTCCAACTTAATTCCGCCAAGGCGGAATATGGCAGCCGCTCCATTGCAGGCACATCCACATAATTCATGCCCGGTATATATAGAAGTTCCTATTCGTGCTCAGCTATTTTCAATTCTCACTCTGCATTAATGAGCAGTCCAGGCCACCCACCATACCATCTCACGCCACGAGTGTGACAAGTCTTCCCTTTCCACACACAGAGAACCGTATCTGAGTTTAATCGCGCCCTCCCCCTCTCGGTCTCTAACCCATCATCCCACGTCCGCAGTAGCCCCCACGTTCCAACAGCACTGTCCTCAGTTGATTCTTACTCACCACCAAGCATGTTGCGGTGTGCTTCTTTGATCGTGCACGGCACTTTTGATTCGGGATCTCAGGACCTTGGGAACTGTGCCTTACTTTCCTATTCCTCATGCTGTGATTCCCTGCCCCCCTCTATAGAAGCTCAGACTTTTTCAAAGGGTTCAAAGAAACCTGAATGTTTATTAATGCGAGACACTCTTAATCTTCCCAAAAATGAATGCTGGAGACGGCTGGCATGCGACAGCAATGCAGGGCTCTCCGGGGCGGATGGTGGAGGGTTAAGGTTACAGTCGGATCTGTGGCGGTGAACATCAGTGCTGACAGTCGGAGCGGCTCAGCAGCTCCTGAAGCCCAGCCTTTGGCCATCTGGCTGCCGGAAACCCCGGAAAGGGAAGCGCTTCATCTTCAACAGGTTGCTGTGATTTTATGTGGCAGCTTTTCTAACAAACACAGTTTGCTGCATTAACAAATCGCTTGGCCAGATGCTGGAGATGCAGGGTGTGCAAAGAACCCAGAGAGCACCGGGGGGCAATACATTACCAATTTCCTTGCCAGGATACTGCTTCGGCATAAGATTTTCTATTATAAATGAAGTTTGGAAATGGCTGTCCACGACTGTGAAATATACTGGAACCCGATGATGCAAATTGCAGCGGATTTTCGGGCACATGCACAAAATCCCGTAAAGAGCAGACAAACAACAATTTACAGCACTTTCCTGAGGCAACCAGGAAGATCTGTAATCCTTTACACACCTGCATCAGCTTTACACCACTCCCCGGGAGTGTAAAATAAAATGCCGATGCGTCTTACACCTCTGACTCCAGGTGACCACATTTTCCCACTTAAAAAAGGTGCATTTATTTGTGGCGAATCGAACGCAGTTGAGAAAAAACACAGAATTGTTTATTGCAAAAGTGATCACAAAAAGCTGCGGCCTGAGCTTTTCTACACGCACTCAAGCGACCGAAACAACGCTGCGGTCTCCTTTCGACAACCGGAATTATTTGCAACATCTCGATTTTGTCAAAACAGTCCCAACAAACACATTCCCAGTTCAAAATAAAATCGTGCAAATTTTTCAATAAATTAGGGTGCGATGGTAGAACGTGAAATATACACACGTGCATTCACACATATATAAATACCCTAAGCAAAATATACACGATACAGATGTGTTGTTGTAGCTGTTATTTTCGTCGCTTAAAAAACAAAAAGCCGATGCGTATTTTGGAAACGAATGAAATCGGAGCGCTCCCCGTTTCCCATGAGCCACTTCTATTTATACTCAGTGACAATATAGATTCCTGCTCAGGTCTACCGAATTCAAGGCTGTTTCATTTCAACCGGCCGCGTTGGTCTTAGCAAAGCCCATCAAATAAACTTTATCTCAAGGCTAAACTTGTGCTAAATTGCTTTCTTAATGAATGGATTGTAGGAAACCTCCCTCTCCTTTGGCAACCTCTCTGACCGCACCTCTGCGACGGTTTGTCTCTTGGAATGATGTCAAGGTCATTGGATGCGTGTAAAATATTTTAAGCGTGCTGCCATATTTTATTAGTTAACCATATGGGAAAATTCGATATTAATTGTACGTGCACGATCCCACCCGAAGCTGCACGTTTAATTTGCGTTTCGCTTTTTAATAAATGGCCGCGCTTGCTCTAGCGATCCGTTTTTTAACTTTTTTTTTTTTTTTGCCGTCTTGTTTCGTGCCACACACGCAAAAACGTTTACCGCACATCTCGGCGTGCGAGTCGACAAGTTTTGCCCTCTTTTACTTCGCTCTGCACTCCGAAACCCCGCGGCGGTGGAATCCAGCTGTCGCCGGAACTGTTGGCTTGTTTTCATGCCGCTGTTTCTCCGAGGAAATTCAGGCCTCCTCTTCCCATCTGAACTCTTTTAAAGAGTCTTTTAAAACCACCTGCAACCCAGGCATGTAAATTTGGAATTCTGCCGCCAATTAAAGAACGGTGCCGTATGTGTCAGCCGTCAGCAATGCTTTTAATGAGACAGACCCCCCTCCGGGGGCCGCGTACGTGCCTGCCTGGTTCTTCACTGTGATGCTGGCCTTTGCGGCAGGAGCTGAATGAGCGTTGACCACCCGCTTCTCCCCCATCAAAACCTCTGCCCACGTGGTATCAGTCAGCATTTCCCTGTGCCCTCCCCCTTTCCTCCCATTAACAGAGGCCTGCGTGTGGCTTGCGGGGGTGCAAGCGTGCTAGGCTTTACTCACCCGCTGTAGGTGTGAGTCGGCATCCACCTTCCGAGGAAGCTTCGAAACGAGCCGCCTCACCGTTCATGATTCATGACCGACAACAACTCCATGATTCTCCTCTGACAGATCTGGGATGTCGTTCCCTAAGTTTAGCAGTCGTCCGAAAAGAGATGTACTTCTCCTGACAGGTCTGGATGCCAAAGAAACAGTTCAGCTCTTTTGATGGGTTTTTTTTAGCAGAGCTAATAGCTCACCTGAGAGTAGTGATATAGCGGATGTTACATTATTATATTAATGTCATGATTACATAAAGAACACAGACAGAGGAGAGGTTAGCAATATATCAAAAAATATACAGTCCAAGTGTCCTCCGGCAAGGGTGTACCCTGTCCATCTGACTTTTTTTTTTTACCAAACGATGAACTATCCTACAGAATGTGGTACAAGACATTTGCCCCATGCCTCCAGCTGTAGCCATATTGCTATATTCCTTGAATCTTTTTTATGCGGTTGTTTTTTGCCTATGTATTTACAGAAATTCTGTAAATTCATGTCGTGTCACCATTCCAGGGGCGGCAGACAGCCACGGACACGTGGACCCCAGGGGTTTTATTTTCCTCCCTTACTTTGTAGCTATGAACTTTTTGTTTTCGTCTCCTCGACTGTCGCCTGACGTATCTGTCCAACCATTTCAGACACTGTCCTACCTTTATTTACCGTCCGGTGCAGAGCCTCATTCTGCTGAGAGGAGCACTCTAAAAGTAAATGAACTGAACGGAACCGGGCTGCATTTTGTCAACACGGCTGGTCATGAATTCTGTGATTGCTCTGTGCATTTACCGCTGACTTATTCTGTATCTATTGAACCTGAAGGCGAAAGAACAATCACTTGGGTGAAGCTGATATGATATGAGTGTGCTTGCTTCGTGTTTGCGAGGACTTGCCCCTCATTTGTCAGATTTGTTCACAATTCTTTGGGTCCCACAGTCTCAAGTGTGTAAGCGTTATACAGAGGGTATGTAAATATTCCCACACTACAGCATGAAATAATCCCTCTTGTATCATCTCATAATTATATGTAAGCTTTGAAGCAACAGGGTGTTCACACCGAAGGTAACGTTGGACAGGTAATACAGGTCCAGTCATAAAACAACCCTCGTGTAAATATGGCCTCTATATTCCAGTGCTGACTGATTCCCAAAAAATCTTACTGAACCACTCATTAGTCACAAATTAAGAAATAGTTATCGCTTTCCCACAAGAACCTAGGAGCTGCGCGTTTTATTAGCAATGATGCGTGCGTTGTTAAGCGTTTCCATAGCTGATGGGATGCAACCATCCATTCATCTGGTGACAGGATCAGTTATGATGACCTATTGAAAGGCAAAGCATTTCATTCAGATACTCAGGAAATTAATCTCACCTTGTCATCTCACTCGCTCATCACGTTCCATTCATCAACCACATCCTGTTTGTGATTTTCCTTTGTCGCATTGTGGGGATATTCGGAATTTTTGTCAGCGGGAAAAAATGAATGAGTCACGAGATATTAGTGGGAACTTCATAATCAAAACAAACTTTTTGAATCTACAATAGATGTTTCACTGTGTACTAAGATTGGTGGGAAATTTCACAGGGCGGTATGCAAGGTTTATGACTAAACATAGCCTAGATGTCCATGAAAGGAAATGTAAAAAGTTTAATAAAACCAGGTTACCATCACTGACCTGGACTGGATGGAATTCTGATAATAACACGACTGTGCTTCAGCCATTCAGATTTTTGGTCCAATCTTTGATGTTTATAATGTAAGTATGATGTAGAATTGTTTTAGCGGTTATGCTACGTTGGCTGAGGTGACACCAGCCCCACTGACAAGAACTTTGGTTTAGATTGCAAACAGCAACAGTGTGCTTAGAACTGAACTGATTTTTTTTTAGCTCTAGCATCATCCCTCCATGTCTGAAGGTGGCCAGAATCAGCAACGGTATCAAAAATAAAATGAACCTTATTTGTGAGGCTTCGGGTATGGAGGTGTGGTATGTTTTCCACCCTTAAGTTGCTTATACATTGGTTTAGGATGGTGAAACAGTGATGTTCCTAGACCTACTTCTTGAACTGTGATTATAAGAAATGAATTCAGAGCTTCTTAAACCCCTCGGAGGTCAGCATCTGACAATGGTGCCGTGCCTTTGGATAGATTCTCATGAAAAAAGGGACTTTAGAAGTTGGCTGTCTGCAGCAATGAATGTAGGATGGGGGTAAAATCATGAATGGCTCTCCTGCCACTTGTCATCTTTGTGTCTCTAAGAAAATTATCACACTTGCTCACACGCTCTCCGGGCACTCTATTTCAGGGTGTTCTAAATTTGTTCCTGTGATGACACGCCGGTGAATGAGATAAAGCCAAATGCCAGCGATCGGAACACCGTGAAAGATCAAATTTGGCCTGCGGTTATTCGGAACATTATTGACTTGGCTGATGCAACGCTTTGCATCTTGGATCACTAGCGCACATGGAGAAAATGTATTTTTGTAGGTGACTCCTTGGAGGTGACCATGGTCTCACAGAAGTAGGGGAAGGCCTGCAACAGCAATCACGGACGTTCGCCGATATGATCGATGTCCCCACGTTTCCGGTGTCTCGCTGCAAAAGCTTAAATTGCACCATTATTTCCTGGTGAGATTTTTCATTCCACCCACCCAGTCCTGTTGCACCTCCCGCGGTCAACCGGAGAAAAGCGATCAAAGTTAGCCGCATATTGTAATTTCCTTCAGACGTTGATGACTTTCACGCTGTGGAGGGGATATATCTTCATATAGCTGCACACGATCTGTTACGCGGATTGGCAGGACGCTACTTTCAGACCACCGGATGGGCAGTGGACTAAGCGAAGCCCATACGATGGCCATCATCTTGCTTTGAGAACACATGTTATCCATGTGGTGCAAGTGCCACCTATGTGCAGCAACCATCAAAGGAAGTCTGCGCTTCTTACTGAGGTCACGCTGAACTGCTTTGTGCTCTGCAGTGGTTGCATTAAACGTACTCCGCTCAGGATTTGAGCCAAGCGAAAATACCAAGCTCCCTAGTAGCTGCGATGTTACGTGTGGCGGCAGTGGTGAGTTGCATCTGTCAGTAAAATTCTGCAAATGTTTAGAGAGACTGTGCAGATGTGTGGACTTAGTATTTATAGTAGCAGTTAAACATTTGAATGCACTTGGCAGAAATTAGTTTATGAGCCGTACAGTTCCCAGAGAGGTGGTGACTTGTCAGTTGTTTTGCTTTCTTTCTTCTATTCTGGTTGCCCAGGTGTTTTGACGGTTGAGCCTGGAATTGTGCACTGGAATTGTTTCTAATGGATGTCTAGAAACTCACGAAGATGGCATCCACTTTTCTTTTTTCCAGTCGGGACTCTCTTTTATTTCCAAGTAATTGGGAATTAACTTCTGGAGCTGGTATTGTACCCAATTAGAATTCCTTTCAAAGAATAGCAGTGTCATAGCTGGTGAATTGCACATGTTTGAGTCGGGGCAGCACCGGAGCTATGAATGGGGGTTTGTTCGAGCTGGATTTTGCTGTGGGAGAATGGTTCAGGTTAGAAAGTAGAATTGCATTTTTGAATTAAGATAAAAGAATCTGAGATGAACACTTATAATCGCCCGTCACAATATGCACGTATGGTTTAATCCCTTGATTCATGTCCACCTCTGTAAAGTCCAGCAGGCTCTCCGGTGTACAGTGTGCTACATCGGTAGACAGATCAATGGGTCCAGCAGAGTATATAAAGGATTCACTGCATAATAAATCTGTTGGAGCTTGACGTTTTTGCAAGGAAAATATTTAGACAGCCACCGAGGGACCCTAAGAGCTTATGGAAGCATGAGACAATGGCTTGCTATGCGGACCACGTCACTTCCACCCAGGCTTAGACAAACATAGGCCCGGATTCAATGAGTATCCCCTGTCCCCAGTCGACCAGCTGACCCCCAAACTCCCCAAGGCTACTATTTTTTTGTTCACAGCCGTCCTGCTCATCATCATCATCATCATCATCATCATCACCATTCACTCTTTGCTCCTTCATTCTTCGTCACCTCTGTGTTTCCAGCGTTCCTCAATTATACCTCCAGCTCTCTTTCATTGCTTTTTTGCCTTCAAGCATTTCTCCCCAGTCGCATGGCCTCGGTTGTGAACCTTTACCTGG
Organism: Heterotis niloticus; assembly: GCA_018136845.1. Lineage (NCBI taxonomy): Eukaryota > Metazoa > Chordata > Actinopteri > Osteoglossiformes > Osteoglossidae > Heterotis > Heterotis niloticus. Next base: position 21,604,471 of record CM030903.1, read on the forward strand.
GTTGACTGCGGATTCATCAAACAGATGGATTCCCATCGTATGTGTGCATGTGTGTGTGTGTGAAAGAGAGAGAGAGAGGTGCATGCCAGACCAGAATGTAACTAAAAATCTTAAAAACAACCGAGCACATGCTAAATCGAGTGCTCCAATAATGTCTGAAACAATAAAGCTGCAAAGAAAAATGAGCTGATATCCATATCGGTTTTTCTGACCATATGAGCAGAACTGTGGGCACACGTTTGCAGCTCGCTCTGTAACCCATGCCAGATGTTTTTACAGTAAACATGTGACAAAACACAAAAATCAAAAATGTCTGCTAATGGGATTTTGTGGGTGCTTTTGTAATCTGGGAAATTTGCAGACATGTGCCTAAATATGGGACTTTGAATAACGCAAGTGGATCACAGGCAAAATTCTGCACTGTGCTGAGGTCTTTGCCTGTTTGTAAAGCATTGCAGCTTGACCTCAGCTTGCCGGTTAGGATGTAGAAGTTTAGAATCAGAATCAGAATCAGAAAACTTTATTAATCCCAAAGGAAAGTTTAGCATCCCATAGGATCTCAATGGCTATTTTGTTTTGTGGGTTTTGCACTGTTATGCTCGTGAACCTCTATCTTCGCCCAGCTGAAGTCGACACACAATTGTCTAGAATGTGTCTGTGTACTGTGCATGTGTGGCTAAAACAGCTCCGCTCGGTCATTAGAAGGGGGGGTCCACATACTTTTGGCCATACGACGCGTCTTTTCCACTAAATCTCTTTATATCATAAATGTCAGTGAGCCAAAGCATCAAAATGTTTACATCCAGGATGTATGCCGTCTCACAGGTTCTGCATCTCATAAAGACCTTGGATCTCCTCAACTCTGCCATATGAAATATGTTATATAAATAAGAGTATACAGTACCTTCAAAAAACATGGTAGAATAACTTGTTTTGTAGTAAATCTTAAAACATCTTATTCTCATCATTAAAAAGCTTTATATTTTGGTATTTTATTTAAAATGACATATTTTTCATGCATTTTTTTTCCCTGCAAATACTGATAACTCCACCCACTCGCAACAGCAGTTCAAATAATGGGTGACTTTTCTGTCTCATTTTTTTCAGCACTTTCTTAATGGCTGCTGATTTACTATTTATCCAAGATGTTAAGCACAATTTAGCACCAAGGGATTATTATTTGCCAAAAAGGACAAGAAAATAGTAACAGTAAAAAGGAAACCCAAGAACCTCTCCAACGGGCAAATATTGCACCACCGGCTTGGTTGGCAGGATTCGTGGCCAAACCCGCGTAAGTGCTTCCGAAAACAGAGCTGCCCAACCTGCGAACGAGTTCATCGAATGTAAACTGTTTGCAGGTCACTTTCGCTGTTTGCTTTTTGTCACCCCAACCTCGGGGTCAGATTAACTCCGGGGCTGATCCATCCATTAACCAGCATCCGCTTTCTTTTCTTTTTTAAAATTTATTTCTTTTGCACATGGCATACTTTAGAATGGAGTGTGTGAAGCACTGAATCTGAAACTGAAAAAATACACAAAGTCGCTTGAGGGCATACGTTTAAAAAATGGAATATAAGGCAGATTGTACATTGTTCTCCAAATATCTGTACGAACATCTGTACACTTTTAAATAAATGTTATCTTTGTGTGATTCAGGTCTGTGCTGATGCTTCTGTAGACATCTGAGCCAGTGGCAAAACTAGAGGGAACTTTAAATATGCCGATGATTTTATTTCCGGATGAACACATCTGCTGAACCCATCAACTTCCTTAAAGAAGGTCTTGTACCAAATCTTCAGATAATGGAGGCAGACGGTGCGCAAATAGAACGCAGTAAATACATAAAAACGATGCTTGCAAACCGTCTGAATTGTCTTGAATTGACATTTAGGCATTTTATTGTTTATGCAACATGGAATGTGTGTGTGTGTGTGGGGGGGGGGCAAATGCCGCATTGTCAATAGGCCGTAGACCAATGTGAGTTTAGCTGATCCAGCAAACATCCAGCTGTGCTAAAGGTTTGTCGAGTTTATGAATCGTGGTGGATAAAAGTCAGCTTTTGAAGGAAAAAAGAAATGCGATGGAGAAATGTAGAAAGAGGATCTGATAATGCAACGTGGCTGAGCTCTGCAAATCTCCCCGAAATGCACGTAGAAACATCACGTGTGTTTAACCATCTACTGTAAAGTAGCAGAATCTCGATATTTGATCAAAGTAAAACATTTGCTTTGCGAGAGCTGCAGCTGAGCAAACGTAGGAACTAACAATGCAAGAGTGTGAGGCAGGTATTTATCCTTCCATTCCTAGAAGAATCTTGGTTTCTTCATGGAAATTCCTAGATGACTTAAGGACACTCGGCTAATGAAGAACTTCAAGCTTTCCACTTGGGAAATATAAATCTTAAGTTTGGAGCAGCTCTGCAATAAGTTCATAATCTTATTTTGACATTCCTTCTGCTCGGAGAGGTGTAAAACGATAGCCAACCAGGAAATTAAAAAGTCTGTTCTTCGGCCCTCGCACATTGCAACACCTGCTTTTTTCCACAAGTAGCTACAAACAGCCACAACAGAAGAATCCCGTTGACATTTTCTGACACTTTCAAAAGTCCATCTGGTGTTCATCTAAACATCTCACACAGTGCATCATTTCTCCAGCTGGTTTCCCACTATTCTACATCATCATTATCAATCATTATAACCATTATATACGTGGCCTAAAAAAACTCGCGATGGAAGTTTGGTTTGGTTGGAACAATGAATGCCAGCAACGATAAAAATGTTGGACTTTGGGTTCCGAGGTCCCTTTCGGTTGAAATAAAACGACCGAGTACTACCGCTCGAGTAAAAGGATCCGTTTTGGCGAGATGCACTGGAATAGCTATTTGATCCAACTGTAGCTTTTTGATTTATGGTTCACTGCCGCATTTTGGCAGCAGGCTGGCAGGTGCCTGGTTTGAGGTGAGCTTGGGGAGCTATAAGGACCGTCGGAGATGGTAAAGGTCCAGTAGCCAGACATCCCTGGCCGCCGCACTGTGCTTAAGCTCTTGCTAAATGAGTCTGGAGGCTGACTTTCCGGTCCGTAACATCTGCTGCGCACCGAGGCCTTGTAAAAAATTATATGCGGAAGAAGTGCGATGGGATCACATGGGAAAGCAGAAGGGTGACAAGCAGGGGCTGCTGAGATTCGAGCCTATTTTGGGACCAAATATGTATTGCTTGTTCGGGACAAAGAGGAGGACACGGGCCAGAAGCGACGTTTTGCAAATTGCTGAGAACGCACTATTAGCAACAAAGCTGCGAGCGACATTAGCATCCGCGGCTAAGCGAGTCCGAGGCAATATTAAACCAAGAGGTAAAAACCGAGCCAGAAAAATGCCCTGTAATAACTCTGAGGAAATCACATTGTGGACTCATTTATACCATTTTGGGTCATCGCACCAATGGACTTGAAAATTGAACTCCCGCTGCTTGCTGCCAAACCTGTGTTTATTTGGGGCGCCCTCTCTCCTCCTGAATGTTCTTTCTGTGCTCTCTAGGGGTATTGGTTTACAGAAGTCCCGCGTGCAGCACACCACGGCCATAAAGAAGTCCACATCGCTACGAGGGAGGGGGGAAAGAAAGGGAAGAGAAAGTTTGCAGAGATAACAGCGGAGCCGTACAGTCTGCAGGGTGGCGTTCTAATTCCCCCCCGCAAACAAAGAGGCGAGTGTTTGATTTCCGAACCGCTCTCGCTCCTTTTGTCGGTGAGCAAAATACCAGCGAGCCGGCAGAGATGATACGTTATTCTCAGCCTTGAAAACAACAGGCCACCTTGTCTGGGGTCGTGTGCGGCCACGGCAAGCCCTTTTCCCAAGGAGTTGAATTAATAGCAGTTTTGCCAGATTCCTCTGCGCAGCCCAGAGGGCCTGATTTGCGCCTCGCTCAGAGCGGCGCGTGAGATTAGACTTTTGGCAGCCTTGAAACAATTCTTTCTGGTCTCGCTTTCCCAGGAGGCAATCCGTATAGAGCTGCTGTCAGCCCAGGGTCAGCTTGCCGAAACGGCATTGTTGCGTCTCGCTGACTTATGCCGAGTACTAGGGGGTATCGGATTCGACCGATAGTGCGGCCTGGCTCTGAAGAGGACGCTCCGCGGGGGCACACGTGTGCAGTTCGAGTGCAAATCCCATCACCGCCCCCACCCCCCCACCGCAAACGCACACCTCTAAGTCTGCTGAAGATTAGCAATGGGACACGAACCTATGCGGTGCCCATCTCGACCGCGTAAGTAAGCGCCGAGTTATAATAGCGGCAGTCCAGCTGTTGCCGAAGGGAAGCGTCATTCGTATCAGCAAGAAGCTCGGTCGGTGCGTCGAGCGGGGCTGTGAGGACTCAGGAGCGTGACGGGTCACATCCCAGGTAGAACACCACGGCTACGCCCTTGAGCGACGCACTCCACCTCGAAGGTTTTACGTCTTCCTGCATCCGTGAAAAATGCAGGTCACCCTGGATGCCTGCAGGTGAGGGTATAATTAAAATCCTGCCAAGTCTCCCGATCGAACCGCGGGCAGTTAATGGCTCAGATTTGTTTTCAAGGCGATGCCCCCCCACCTGCTCTGCTTCACAACCAGACCTGGCAAAATCAGGCCACTGGACAATTAGGGTTCATCTCTTGTCTCTTTTAACATAAAAGCGTGCTCTGGCCGACACATTCGCACCCACAAATGTGAACCACGTTGCAGACAGGGAAAAAGGAGAATGTGCGTGAAGCCAAGTGGGAGCGAGAGATGGGGAAGATGTGTAAACGCAGGCGGAGCAGGGAGCGCAGACGGTATGTTGCGGTTTGACAATTGCAGAGCTACGCTCTCGCTCGCCGTCCTCGCTGCCTCTATCCTTCAGGCTTCGTCTGTTATAAGTCACTCGTGGCCGAAAAAAAGGATGATGTTCTACAGATGCACACTGCGATACGGGAATATACTGGCTGGAGGGTTTCACTGCAAAGAAACAACAGCGTAATGGGCCTAGATCTCTTAGCAAAGCCTTCCAGGATCAGAGCAGTGCGTCTGAAGCTGTCATCCTGGAATGATTTAGTCGCCCATCTAAATCGTTCTGTAAATGTTAGGTGACACATTTCTTTCATCTTTTCTGACTTGACAGTTATTTGTTAAATCGGTCAATGGCAGGATAATTGCAAGATATCGGCGTCTCGAAACTGTTGAGCTCTGCAATCTTACTATAGCGACGATTCATTGTTGCCTTTATGGTAGTTACACTATTTGGCCAAAAGTTTGTGGACACATGAGCTTCACCCCTATATGAGCTCGTTGAACATCCCGTTCCAAAGCCATGGGCATTCTTGTGGAGTTGCCCCCGCTTTCACTGCGATAACAGCCTCCATCTTTTGGGAAGGCTTTCCGCCAGATTTTTGGAATTTGTGCCCGTTTGGCCTCAAGAGCATCAGTGAGCTCAGGTGAGAAGGCCTGGCTCACAGTTGGCATTTCGGGTCATCCCAAAGATGTTCGGTGGTGTTGAGGTCAGGGCTCTGTGCAGCCCCTCAAGTTCTTCCACACCAACCTGGGCAATCCCAGTGTTTACGGAGCTTGCTTTGTGTATGGGGGTCACAGCCATGCTGGATCGGGAAAGGAGCTTCTTCTTCCCTAAACTGTAGTCACAAAGCCGGAAGCACCCAATTGTCTAGAACGTGTTTGTGTGCCGAAGGATGCGGCTGAAACAGCTCGCATAGTTTTGGCCATATAGCGTATGATAACATATGGCTTTTCTGTTATGGGTAACAGGTCTTCGATAGAAGTAAGTGCGTTATGGGATGGTAAAATAGAGAGAGAATTATGAGAATATCCATCCATTATAAGTAACTTACAATTGTCCTATGCAGAACTGTGCTAGTCCCGTAAGCACCGTACTGTACATCCACGACAGCATGCCGTTCCATCACATGTCAGTCACATGCACTGATTCACACACCGAGGGTGGTTTAGATTCACCAATTCACCTGAAATATGTGTGCCTGCACTATGGGAGGGAACCCAACCAAACAAGCGAATACAGCTCCTCCCGGTCAGTATTAAATATCCACATCTGAACCAACAGCCAAGGAACTCCACATAATAAATAGGGCACTTGTATCACAGAGTGTTTGCGCAAGGTTAGACACAACAAAACATTTTCCCAGTGTCTTTGCTGTGCAGATTATGTCTTTACTAAGTGTGTCGGTCGATCATCTGGGAAAAGCCGGAAGGAATTTTAAAAAGCAGTTCAAAGGCAAAGGCCTTTTCCCCTGTGAGCCCACGGTTAGAGAATGTGGTGTGAAAGCTGCCCGTCACGGCAGGGTTCATGTGCAGAGATGCTGGGAACACGGGCGTCAGTCACGACCCGTGGCTGCGGAGGACAGAGCAGCGGCTTGCGGATGAGCGCGGCTGTCGGACGTCGGCGCGAATCACCACGGATTTCAAACACGCCGCCACGTTAGCACATATAAAATCACTTAATATTTTCCACCTTTGCTTTGTTTTGCTTTTAAAAAAAAAACAAAATTTTAAACAGAGCCCTTTCAGCCAGTCCTATTACTTTGCTGAATAATGACGTAATGCAGAATAAGAATAGATATAAACAAATGGAACGAGTCTACGTCGGTTTTGTTTTCCTTTCGCTTTAACCGCCAGGGCTTACGTGCGCATCGGTGCATTTTTTGGCAAACGGTGACTCTTACGTGCTGTTGGCGTCGACGCGGTTATAATCAATGCAACGTGGCCTAAACATGTTCCAACCCTGTTGGCCACATGCTGCACGTGTGCGCAGAAAAGCCACACGGAACCGTAACGCTGAGACCGCTTTCCGTGCATTTTCTTAATGCAAGCGAGGGCAAAGTTTGGCTAGGAAAAAAGTGCGACTATTGTTTTTCCGCTCGCTTTCGCTCTTCCCTCTTCCCTCCATCGTGTCCTTGTCAATGTCCTTGTTGCTGCTGCGCTGATTGTTGGGCTGCGGTAAATAAGAAGCAGTAGCGGTTACGCGTGTGACCGTGTTTGCGGGGCACGGTTTCAACCTTCGCTGCGGGTCTCGATCACGCAAAATAGGAACCGGAATGCCCGAATGCTATCGACAGTCAAGTCGTGGGACAAGAAACACAGAGAGATTGTTTAGATGTTTCGGAGATACCCCAAGGCTCCGTGGTGAAGCAACACAGAGCGCCATTATTACAAACTGCAGGCAAGGAGGAGGACAGCTAAGCATAAGTGTAAACACATAATTACAAGACACCAGCAATGGAAATTTTCATTTTAACTCTTGCTATGTCTTTTTTGGGAGCTGCACTCTGGTCAGAAGAAGTCTTTCCACCAGCGTTCCTTCCTCACCGCTTCTGCTTTGCGCTCAACTTCCCAGTTTGTCATTAGGGCGGCAAGGCAGGATTAGGAAAGGAACGCGGTTACTGGTCGACGTAAGATATGACTGTCGTTTCTACCATTCCGGCAAGAGTGGCTACCGACGTGACCGCTCACCGCTCCTGGTTGGGGCCTTTTTAAATGTACCTGGGAATTATTAAAACCAAGCTTCTCTTCAAAGCAGTTTCCAGCTGCACAGCCAACGCAAGGAATTCAGGTGGCTCAAGGGCTCAAGGGTATGACCCTATGAACCCGTTTCGGTTCGCACGTCTGCGACTTAAACCTGCGCCGCCGCGCGCACGACTTTAAATCCCGATCGGCAAGTCGCCACCGCGTTTGAAAGCGGCTGCGGAAGAGGCACCCGCTTCCCTGGGTCGCATCCACGACCAGGAATGCTGCTTGACGTATTGTCACTTCATTTGTCACGGGCGTCTGGGGTGGAATAAATAAAAACTGCGAACAAAGTAGGAAGTGCGTAATCGGTATGCCATTCCTTTCTTTATCCCACCCCGAACCCCCCCCAAAGCACCCCCCTAAGATCAAGTATGCTTTAATGTGGTCTGTTTGGCAAAGGCCATCAAGAGATTTGTTTTCGTTTGGTGCTCGGCCGTTTATTATGTCCATAATTTACTTTGTTTAGATTCGCCTGCAGCCTTTCTGACTTCGCACAGCAGCTGAGCGGCAGAAGCGTGTTGTTTGGAGAACGGGGCGACGGAACGATGAGAAAAGTGTCGAACCACGACCGTTTTATCCTAAGTGTTTGGTACATACAGTCCAGAGCAATGTGCAGATAATTATATGACCAGCGTACATGTTATGACATTTATTTGCATGGGTTTTTCGGGTACTGGTCCTTCGGTGGGCTCTGCACAAGCAGTTTATGCTTTGGCTTGAGTGTGAAGGAAGGCGAGGTTGCCGGACGATTTGTTTCAAAGTTTACAATTTAAAACGCAGCTCTTTTACTGTCCGTGTGCTGCGAGGCGACCCTGCGTTCCGAGGAACCGTGCGGTCTTTTGCGGACCTGACGTCATGGGACGAAATTCGGGTTTGAAAAGGCGTGAAGTTGGCACCGATGCTGCGATGCCGGGGGCGCACGCGAGCGCCCGCAGCTGAGAGCATGATGGAGAAACGCATCCAACCCAGCGGAGCGGCTGGGGTCCATGCTGTCCATGTCAGCAAATATGAATGGCAGGGATGGGAGGGTGCAGTTCAAGGCCTGCCAGTTGGAAGGACTGAAGAGGGTCACGTTGTTGGGAAGCTGATACGCACAAGGTCTGAGTCTAAAAAATGTACACAAAGTGGGAGATAGACAGCAAGGCATTGGGTTTTTTTTTTTTGACTTCAAAAATACCAAAATGAAAAAACGAGCTCGACCCGCAGAAGCAGCGCAGCTTCGCAAAGCCACTTTATTTTTCCCTGCTTCATTGTTGCTTCAACAGGAAGGGAACCGCTGTTAAATATGTATAACGCACATCCAAATAAACTGTCACCCGGGGCGGGGAATTTCAAAGAATTCAAAATGAAAGAAATTAAACATTTGTACATGAATTAATGATGAACTTATCTGCCATGTAAATTTTTGTTATTGTTTTTTCCTTCCGGTGGCTTCACCCCGGGTCACAACCATTTTTTTTTTTTTTTTTTAAATGAGAACAAAAGTAGAAAAAGGTACCCAATACAATGACACATTTATGGCTGGGCATGGATTTAGTAAATAAATGAAATGGCACAAATTGGGTTTAAATGATCTAAAGTAGAAGAAATGCGTTCCCCATTGTGAAACATCTCGCTAAATGAAGAACTGGTTTCATGGATCTGCAAAACAGTCGCTTTTTTGATGCAACAGTAATGAGGGAACAACTGGAGCTCTAAAACAGAAGTGGTTTTACCCATTTGTGCAGCCGGGCTATTTTTACTGGGGTAATTCAGGGTACGCACCTCGATCATGGGCACTGAGGCAGAAGGTTGGTTTCTAACCTGAGCTCTGACCGCCACCGCACCTTCAGCAAGTTGCAAGTGCATCTAAGAGGCTTCTTTAAATGAAACCTTGCATACAGTTAGTCTTTCTTACGCCAGTGTAGTCCATATCCGGAATTTGACTTCTTGCATTTTGTTTATTAAAGCTGTTAAAACGACAATTGGGGAAGAAGTCAGATTGGCACAAAATGTTTGTGCATGAAGAAGTAATGAAGGAGTTTTCTGGATTCTTTGATGTTCTCTATGTTTACTGAAGGATATTCCAACAGTTGCAGCAAAAAAATGGAATTAACTGAGGACGTCAGCAGATATGAATTTCTTGGCTGAGCAGCAGATGATGATCGGCGGGGTGATGTTGCTTTTTGCCAATGTTGGTTCACATCCTGTGGCCCAAACCAGGCTTGATCCTTCAGCTCAGCTCCCTCTCCGTGCGCCGGAAGCCGCTCGCAAGACATCCTTGGGGCCTTCAAGCATTTATACCCATGTTTACCTTTGCACAAGGTTTGCTGCTGCGCGCCAATGTCACCCGGAGAGGCGCAGCCTTGTAGCCCCACTGAGCGTCTGCAGGCGGGCCCCCGGTCGCGGACGCTTCCTCCGCTCCTCTCCCCTCGCCTTGTTGACATCGCCGTGGAGATAGCTTGTGTTCGGCTCGGCTGTTGCCAGTGGGAACCAGTACAACAGATACGTTAGTCACAGCTGAACCTTGTCTATCAAGGCTGTCGCAGGGGGTGGGGAGGCCTTGACCTCTGACCTATCTGGTACTTCTCAAACTACTTCCATATTTAAGAAGAGCTTTTCCCTTTGAAGAAAACTCTGAATCACAGATTCACAAGCACCTAAATGCACAACTGCACATCACTGGCAACACAAGGGTAAATTTTACATTTCGGCAGCCTTCATTCCTTCTCTTCTAGGTGGTGCGGCAGTTAATAACAGCTATCTAACACGAAGGTTGTCAGTTCAAGTCTCAGGTTTTAATTCATGCTCTTGAGTAAGTTGCTTAACTTCAAATATTTGTATTAAATTGTCGCGCTGCATAACTTATTAAAACTGTAACTCACTTTGGGCAAAAGCACAAACTAAATTATGGGATACAATAAAAAAGATTGTACTTGGTTATAGAAACCTTTCACGCATTTCCAAACTTCCTTTCCCTTGGAAATAAAAAAAAAAAAAAAAAGCTTTGAAGAACCTGGCTTAGAGTTTTGTTTTATTTATTCCTCTCCAGGCAGCAGGAGGGCAAGGAGATGGAGATTAAATAAATTTTAACTTCTGAACTATGAACACAGATTGTTTGGTTCTGGGCTGAAGACTTCTTGTTTTTTTTTTAAAACAACCCACTGTATATTGTTTATGAAGATGCGAAAATGGTTGCGGCACAAAAGTTTGCGAGTGATGTTAAACAGTTTTTAGTCGTCAGAAAACGCTGGAAAAAGTCCTGCAGAAGCAAGTGAAACGATTGCATTTCGGGTTCAGTTTTCCGTTTAATCCCACTGCACCTAACCTCATTTCAAATGCACGCCGTGGGTTAGGATGCACTTGACCGTAGCTGAGCAAACGCAGACCGAGAGCTGATCCAACACGCTGCGGCGTGAGACGTGTTTGCTCGACGTCCGATTCGCGGAAGCGCTTTCGTGCTCGCGATCCCGAATCTTCGCCTGTCGCGAAACCCGCTTTTTCTTCCCGCAAATTTCAGCAGCACTTTGGAGCCAAATGGATCGAGCGAGAAGGCGAACGGAAGGGAGCTCAGCGAGCGGAAATGAGCCGGTTCACAAAGCAAGAGTTGTGCGCGGAAACAAACAAAAACAAACAAGCAAATAAACAAGCAAACAAGCAGCAATGAAACGTACCGGTTCATGTTCGCGTGCGGTGCGAATTAAACGCGTTCCCGGTTTCGCCTTTCCCGCATTCTCCGGGCGACTTGCACAAGGAAGCAAATGTGCACGCCGAACAAGTGTGTAGTCTACCCACAAACGCCCACAGGAGGCAGACCCATGCGAATGATGTAATGCGTGTTAATAAAAGATCCTGTGCCTCTGGCTGAACGCTGAACAATAAAATCACCGCAGACTCCCTTATTATGACTCATGTGAAAATATTTCATAGAAAGGCAAACGTGGAGCACGCACTTTATTTTAACGCTTTTTCTTTTGTTTGTTTGCTTGTTTTTTTTTTTTTTGCCCAACCTTTTGTCATTGTGCCAAGACCTGAAAGGTTGGCCTTTCCTCTGCCCAGCTCAGCATCTCCTTCCGTTGCTCAGGCCCGTGTTTATGGGTTCTGGCTTGCCACCGTACCCCAGGAATGTAGTCCGACGCAGCGTTTTCCAGAGATCATAATGAAACCTGGGAGCTGGCATTGTGAAAACGTCAAGTTTATGACCCGCGTCTTTCAAACGTTTTTCCAGCGCTTGCTGCCCGGTGTTGTGAACATCCAGTGGGCTTCACGTGTACCTGGAGACTAACAGATGCCCCTGTTAGGTTAAACTGGAGCTACTGCCATGCTTTGTAAAGACTTGATGTGCCTTCAACTGGGTCTTACAGCGATTGTTCTGGCCAGACGTGCTGACGGAGCGATTTGTTATCTGCATTCTTGTTTTGAACTTTCTAGGATTCTGGGATGGAAGGACATTTGGGGTATCGCTAGGGCCGTCTGCTCGCAAGTCCTTTATCTTTGCACTGATTTTTGCGTGGAAACTGTCGATTCTGTGACAGAGGGGTGACGTGGATGGCGTCCTGTGCAACAGTCCGCATAACTCCAGACCAAAGGCATGCAAACGTCTTCCTGCGTTTGTTTGTTCATGCCACTCTGCAGCAGTTGAGGTGGTTCCTTTAGGGAGATTTCCATAGGAATTCTATTTCATCCACATTATCCTTTTGTCCAGTTGTTGTGGCAAAAATTGCCCGGCTGGACTGGTAAATCACTATAAGTCTCTTCGTTTCCAAACACTGAAGAGAAGCATCAACCGAATGGGCAATGTTAAGGATTTTTCATGGCTGGGATGGATGATGGCACCGTGGGTAGGGACGGTGCGTCACACCTCCTGGGCTGTGGGTCCACACATGGGTTTGGATCTCACTCAGTGTGAGGAGTTTTTATGCTCTCCCTGTGTTCACATGGGTTTGCTCCCGCAGTCCGAAGATGTTTCGGGCGGTTCGGGTACCGAATCGTGTATGCGTGTAACTCCCTAATCCCCAAAGTCTGGAACAGTCTGTACACCACTGAATCCCTGCACTATACAAACAGTTATGGATAATAAATGAATAAATGTTACTGTATTTAGACACAAATTACGCTAAACCCAACGTGCAGATTAACTGGTTACCACCCATCGTGTTTAGCGGGGACTTTTCCGAATCGATGGCACGACTTTTAAAAAGTCTTCGGGCCGCGGGATTCCAGATCCGAGAAGAAAACACAGCGATCAGGCATGCTGTAGTGTATAACTCATTAGCTTTAATGATGAAGCGAAAATACTGTAAAATAAATTAGATAAAAAAACATAGCCACAAGCACATCTCTGATTTGTACAACAAAGCAATGCAACGCATCAGAATCTCTGTATATACAGAATAAAGATTTTTTTTTCAGTCTCAGTCCAAACACGTTCTTCAGTGTCTTTTTCTTTCGCCTTTAGAAAAAAAAGAAACAAAGCAAAAAAAAACAAAAAAAAAAATGATATTTTCAGTTTTTCAGTTTATGCTTTTTTTTTTACTTTTTCTTTTTTCGAGGTTTTTCTTTTCTGTACTATTTTTGTACAAGATTTGGGCTGGGAGTGCCATCACCACAGATGATTTTTTCCATGTCGGGTTTCCGTAAAGACTGAAGTTGCTTAGAATACGACATTGACACTGGTGTGAGAGGCTGGAAAAAAACTTTTTACAACACGGCAGTTTCACAGAAGAGAATCCTGTAATCAGACCAGGGCAGACTACCCCCCACCCCAAAAAATTGCTTTTCTAAATTCCTAAATGATTAAAATACAGATGTGCAGTTTTTGTTCATATTTTACTAAAACATTATAGTGATCACTTTGCACATTCAGTTTTTTTTTTTTTTTTTTTTTTTCCCCATACCATTACAAGGCTGGTCATAAGTGCTCATTTTTTTATTTTTTCTTGCTCGCGAATGAAGTTCTCTAACAATATAGCAGAGTGGGAATGTGCTGAGATCTGAGACAAGAAGCTGAACAGGAGGTGGTTAAACAAGGTATGACTCATCGCTTTGCGGAACCTGGGCATCACTGTGAAGGACACGACTGCACAAAAAAAAAAAAAAATTAAAAAATGGCTTAGCACTAACAACTAGCGATGCTTGCTCAACCTCTTTGGTGTGGTTTAAAAGAATATGCTTAAAAATCTACTACGCATACATGTACTCAAATGAATATTTATGTTTCTCCTTCGCTTGTTTTACTTGTGTGCTCTAAAGTTTTTTTTGTTTTGTTTTTTTTTTGTCGATTTGTCCATTCTGAGGTGCCTGTCCCCCTGTCTTCCAAGGCCTGTTCCTCCTGCAGGTAGGCTTATCAGAATGATTGAATAGTGCAAATTGTCAACGTTTAGAACGTTTAGAAAAGAAAACATAATACTAACAAAACATAATAATAATAATAATAATAATAATAATAATAATAATAATAATAATAATAATAATAATAATAATAATAGTCATTATATAGAGAAGTGTTTGGCTCCAGCAGCTGGTCAAACTTGTTTCTTTCAAGTATCTTTCAACAATAAAACATGTAACATACTTCCAAAAAAAGTATCAAAAAGACTTCCCCTTTTTTAACAAAACAAACAAAAAAAAAAAACAAAAAAAAAAGAAATGACACTGTAATACTTGACAAATTGCATAGTTTTAAGATTTTTGTTTTTCAGGCACCTTGTCAGCATCTCTTTTACTGCAGTGTAGCAGCTAGATAGTTACACTGCACCTTGGCCACATAAATACTCTCTCTCCTTCTCGCACCCTCTGTTTTGTAACAAAAATATATTATGAATCTTCTTCTTCTTTTTTTCTTAGTCTGAAAGTGCCGCAGAGACTGTTCTGAGTTACAGAAAACTCATTTGCTAACAACTGAACAAATCAGCGTTATGTCACCGAGTCTCAAAAAAAGCTCTGAGTCTTTTTTTTGTTTTTTAGAGTGGACGGCTGTCCTCACCCTCTCGCTCTCAGGGTGCCGTGGGGGAAGCCACTGTCCGTGTCCGGCACTCTCCTTGTCTACGAGCAGCCGCACTCCTCCACTATCATGTTCTGGATGTCCTTCTTCACGATCTTCTGTTCTTCGTTGTAGTAGAGCATGGACATAGCCCTGAGCCGCGTGGGGACGCAACAGGATTTGATGTTGTTGAATGGGCTGTAGCCACGCATGCGATAGTGATTGATGACGGTGGAATGGAATGAGAGGGAGGAGCCAGTGATGCTGGCCACGTGGCTCGGGCAGTCACCCTCGCAGTAGTTGGCATGGTAGCCAGACGGAGCAATGATCCAGTCGTTCCAGCCGATGTCCTTGAAGTTGACGTGGAACTGTTTTTTGCAGCAGATGCGGATCTTGCCGTCGCACTCCAGACCCCTCTTGCTGCGCCGGCGTGGCTGGTCCCCAGCCTGCCGCACCACCACCATGAGGAAAGGTCGATGTGACTGCTCCCGCTCACGTTCTGAAGCCTGAGCTAGCACGAGTGTGGCCCCTGCTTCGGTGCATTGGACGCAGGACACCTTGAGACTCAGTGTGCTGTCACCCCGTTCTAGAAGGGCCTGAACAGGACCCGACACGGAGAGAGTGTGCCAGCCGCTGCGCCGTGTATCCACCGCCTTCTCCGAAACAGGAACCTCCTGGGGCTGGCCGTCCGGCCCTTGATGCCGTTGCAACAGCCGGATGGTTACCTTCGCCCGGCTGCGGTTGGTCTTGGCCAACTTCAGAAAGACCCACACGTTGGCTTGCTCCACCAGGGACAGCTCGGTGCCTTCCTTCGAGATCTGGAACGTCACCGCATCTGGAGATTCTCCTGGAGCACGGGACAGAGAAAGAGCGGAGTTAGTCAGCGAGCCCAACTTTGCATTTCCACTGAACACCAAGCATTTCCTGCAGCACTCATCTTGCAGCTTTGCTTAACGGTCTCCACCCAAGACCTTGATAACATCTTCACAAGCTGAGTCACATCTCCATATGCACTGCATAACCTTTCGCCAGTGGTGCACAGCTTCTGAATGTCTTATGTGAAGCCCATTATGGCGAGTGTTATTGCATGCATTTCTTAAGCGTGCAAATCTTTGTCCTTGGGAGCCACGGTATCTTCAAGTTTTACTTCAATAAACAGAAACATTTAGCCTCAATCCATTCAGCCCTTCTTATAGCAATATGTCTCTGTTACCACAGGATGGAGAAACCTATAAAAGGGAACAACCTGAGTGAACTGATATTGGTTCTAGCCCTGTGACTGCTGGCAGTGGGAGAACGTTGCTGAATAGACTCTGTCCTCATGAACCTTCTGACAGAAAGGTGCTTAAAAGCTCACTAAAGTAAAGCAGCCAGACTGCTCGTGTATCAGATGCTGACAGGGTTCGGAAAGCCTCCAAAGTTTCCCTCAGCATGTGTCCCTGAACTTCCTTTTTGTGGAGGAAAACCAGCTGAACAAAATCAAGCCAAAAATGACAAGGAAATATATACCAGAAGTCCGGCCATCACTTATCTCCTTTTCTGCTCGCTAGAAACTTTTATAGTTTGCATCTCCTTCTGCGGTCCTTCATCAACACCTCTTCTTTGGCAAGAAAGTTTTTAGAGCCGCAAACTTCGAGTTGCGATGTATATAAAGCGCTGCATACACATTACGCCAAGACCTTCGCTGACGCCGGAGCAGCCGCCGGCCATTTCCGAGCACAATCGGACTCGGATTCCATCCGTGCCCACGGCTCCCGTCACGTTGGTCCTTCGGAGGTGGAGGGGAAACACCGATGTCGAGTGCCTTCGACTACAGCACTCACAGGCGGGCTTAACGGGTTGCCTGCAGAGGTATCGATGAGCTGCAGCTTCTCGAAATACCACGTTTCGACACCCTTCGGTCGGTCGCAAAATCCAGCTCGGTCTGCAGCCCTTTGCGTCCTAGTTGTTATGACTCATTGGAAATCCCCCCCAACCCACCCACCCATACCAACCCCTGAATGGTCACTCTCGCCCTCCCCAATTAGTGCAGTAAACTCATTAAAGTTCCGCACAATTGGGAGTTCCACAGCAAACAGTGGTGTTGCCCTTGACCCTGCCTGGTGAATACTCCCACACAATGGAAGGCCCTGGAACTTGGCAAGACTGCACCCATACTCATGAAAAAGATGACTATACTAATAAAACACAGAGCGTTGTTACCCTGGCTTTATAACTAAGGGGGTGTCTGTTAATGTGTCCAAAAAATTGTTTTCATAAACTCCGAGTTCATGGGGGAAAGTGGGTTTCTAACCAATGGACTCCGTGCCATTCCATTCTTTTTTTCTGCCATCAGTCAAATGTACACAAACCACGGTCGGTTTCCTGGCTTGTAAGCGTGGTCAAAATTTTCATGTAGTTTGCCGAAGAATCGCTAGCGGTCGGATGCCGATAGACCGAGACCGGATCCCAGATTGGAGTCTTTTGTATTTGAGCGGTGATGCAATCCGGTTAGACACACCTACCCTGGTTATTCCATTCACAGGAGTCCACTGCTCTTACTGTTGGGCTGTTTATGAGATAAGAAATGAATTTTAATCCTTTCTGACTGCTGTAATAATAACAATACCATAACATTAGTCTGTGTGTAAACTAAACAGCCATCACAAAGCTGTCCAAACACAGCTGCAAATGGACCAGTATTAATACACTGGGCCGTTGTGTGTTTAATCGGCGCCTACCCTGTGGTGGCCAGGTACAGAAGCCATCTTTGAGCTGGGTGTAAAGCCAGAGTCCGGTGAGGGAGGGGGCACAAGCTGGAGACCTTACCTGGAGCCCACCGCCCAGGAGGCCAGGAATGCACTGCGAGCTGAGGGCTAAAGCAGCGAGCGGTAATCCCCCCGCAACAGGAGCGCCGTTTGCACAGCTGCCCCAGACACAAAGATGGAAAATAACATTTACACATTCTTGCCTCGAAGGACCCGCAGAAAAAGGGGAGGGGGGTGGGAGCTTGACAACGTACTAAACCATCAGCTGCATTTCCCATCCAGCCAAAACCTCTTCTCTCGCACTGTGATCAATAAACCCTTCCTCTCATCCAGCAAGACCTCAAGGCACAGCTGCCTTTTGGTTTTTGCACCGGGCACCCATAATTGGTTTCGCATTTATTGTTGCGCTGAGGCCTAAGCAATTGTATCGGAATCAGTGGACTCGTGGAGGCTATTAAAAAGCACTTCCCTTTAATGAAGTGCTTCCTGATTCACTCGCTGGAGTTCACTGGGGGGTGTGGGGGGGGTGGGTTGGTGTATTTGTTTCTAAGTGGATCTTGGTAATGGCACTTTGTCGGTTAACGCACTTTTCAGGCCACGGAAGTAGTGCGACAGTTCAAAGGGACCCTGTCTCCCTTCCCACCTGTAGGCTCTGAAGATCCACTTACGACAAACGGGGGCAGACGGATTTTTATAGGCCAGTTAGGCTGCTGAATGATGTTAACAATGTGGTTAATCGTGGCTCGGCCTTTGATGGAATGGTGCTCTTTCTCAGCCTTTCCATAACGCGCTATCCAGATGATCGACTGAATTTCAAAGGATGCCTTCAGGATGGACATAAAATGTCTGCATACCCAAAGTTTGCATAAACAGTATTGGCAACACTCGCGCCGCCTTTGACCTTCAAGCGTGTTTTGCATGCGATCTCCAGGGCACGCTCTGCAGGATACTGGGATACCCGCAGATGGCCTTGCCTGTGTGGAGTAAGAGCTCACTGTCTTTGCAATGGTCTATTCTTGGCTCCCACCACACGGTGAAATCAGCAGGCTTTAATCGACTCTGAGCAGAGGGCCTTTGGTCCTGCGTGAGCCTAGCACTGTGCAGTCTCACCTTCTAGCTGTAGCTCTCACTGTTTAGTTGAGCAGCTATCAGCCGGCGCGCAAAGAAAACTCATGAACCTCGGTACAAAGTAATCGTGATTCCTAAATGGGTTTGGACACAAATTCGACGCTTTTCATATCTGCCGTCTTTGATTTGCTCGTGGGAAGGTCGTTGTTTCAATCCACAGTAACTGGAGGACTGTGGAGGACTATCTGTGTCCAGTTAGGTGGACCGGACTGAGTTTTGGGACGGATCTCTTCTTGCTCTCTACGCGAGGAATCCGCAAAGCTCTGTTGCTGGATTTGCTGCCATGCACGGGGGACAGAAGAGGAGCATTCCCGTGGTGGCAATGAGAACATCTCCTCGACTTCATGCCGAAGTGGTTTCTGTCACTGACCGGGCCCCGAGAGATTGTTCCGCCACTTTTGGGGGAGCCTACAACTGCCGCGAACATGCCAAAGGTCAGCCATGTCCCCTATCACATAAACCCTGCATCCTGAAACCCGAGCACGTGCTTCTGTGTATGTTTGACCCTCGTGCTCTGCGCCACTCTTGCCCACTCACACAGACCACTCTGCCCCTCTGCCAGGCGAGGATAAGCCACCGACAGGCTGGATTTATCACCGTGGACAGGGAAAGAGACGCGCTGTCGGCACAGAGTCATACCAGAGCGCGCAGGCCAGAGCTGCGCAGGAAACCAAATGGGAGGGAGGTGAATTATGGCCTCCTGACACTTTTAACCTTTCTAGGATCTATGAGAGGCCCTCCATCCCTTCTCGCTCACAGCGCTCTGCTCGTTCTCTCCCCTGCCCGCTCTCTCTTGCCTTACAGGCGAGAAAGACTGATCATCCGGTAATTCAAATAAAACATGAAGGCAGGTTCTCTTGCCGCACAATGAGGGACTATTGAACGCACTCGCCTCCTTATTCTTTTATCATCAGACCATCCATCCACCGGTAATTATTCTCACCATGGAAAGGGGGCTTTCGCACTGTACTTCACCGCTCTCGGACGGCTGCAGGAGGGTCTTTTCGAACTATTTCCCATAATGCACGATGACTTCTGCGTAAACAAACACGCGCAGAACTTCCTGGGGGGATGAGCACAGGTCAAAGTGGTTAGTTGTGACACCGTGCTGCTAATGTACCAGCGAGTTACTTTAAGGTAACACAAAACCAAACATAGGGAAGTTTGATAATATACACGTGCCAGGCTGTCTCCCCAGAAACGCCGCACGGCCGTATTACCTTGGATAAATGTGTCGGTTAGCAAAAATGCTAACAAGAAGGACGATAACGCCAGGAGCTGTTATCATTTTAATAACAATAACATGGCTGCAGCATATGGCAGGGCCGACCGTAGGTCAGCCACAGGTCAGCACGCTTTCAGGACCGAATGAGTTCGGTTTGAGTCTCGGGGTGCAGATCTCAGAGAGGTCCACTTGGTGTGCAGCCTTGCTTTCTTGGGTTATCATTGACTGAGCTCACTTTATTATTTGTCAAATCCATATAAGCATTTTCCCGTGCTGCTCTGCAAGTCATGCAACTCTTCAAACTGCTCCAAGGAGATTTAGTTATTTACCCCCCCCCCCCCCAAAAAAAATGAACAGAAAGTATAATAAATGGGAAGGAAATATTTATGAAGGTCTAGATTTATCAGAAATGTCCTGCACCAGTCTTGTGGTCCGAAAATCTCTCCTGTTTGGTTAAAGGCTGATAAAGGAGCTCTAATAGTCTGAATCCAAGGTTTCTCCAGCTTTTGTTTTTCTTTGCCTTTTTAGTCTGGCCTTTCAGCTCGCGGTGCAGTCGAGCACTGTACGGGCGCTATTCGAGGAATTCTGGAAACCGGCCGTCTACCATACCAAAGGGTGCTTCGATATTTTGGCACGCGGCAAAAGCGAAAGAATTGCATTTAAAGATGCGTTTCAAAAGAGTGACTTAATTTTCTCTTAATATATCTTGGAGGTGGCTGCGCAACGGGTCTCTTTGCTGTGTAGGAGGAAATATTGCAGATAGCAGATCTGCATCATCTCAGGTTACCACACTTGGAGACGAGCTTCCGAACAGCGTGTTGCGACGCGGAAAGCTCGCAAATTTGGCTAAACCGTTCCGCGCGGGTCTGCGGGGTTGCGTTTGTGTTTGTGTGTACGGGCGCGTGCGGGTAGGTGTGTGGCGCGCGTCTGCCCGCGCGTGGGCGCGAGCGCGTGCCGTCGGATGAGGCCGCGCGCCCCTTTCCTGCGCGTAGCTCGCGGCGGAAAGCCCACGGAACACCTGCGTCGTCCCCCTCTCCGGGAAGCGAGCGGATTTATGAATGGGCGGCCCGCGCGGAAAAGCGCTCGCCTGAATGGACGCCCCGAGCGGCCCGCGGAGCGGGGCGTCCGTGAGTGGCGGCGGGGGTCCTGCCGTGGGAGACGGGATGGGGTGACGCCGGAGCGCCGTCGACAGCGCCGCGTTTGCTCGGCGGCTCCATTCAGACTAAGGGTGCGGATCGGAGTGGAACTTGGCTACACCCCCCCAGCCAGTGCTAGGCGCTCCCTCCCCTCAGCAGGAGTGTCTCTTTCAAGAAGTCCTTCCCCTTCACCGCCGCACAGCCCAAAGCAATTACCGAGGCCCACATTTGGTTGAATGAAGCAATTATGTGCTGGTAATAGTCCTACAGGCGCAATGGGCTCGAACCCGACATTGCCAGCTCACTGTTAACGCCTCTAATTTCACGAGTCTTTGACAGTTCTTTATTTCACACGGAGCTTCAGCCGCTATTTATAGTACCGAGCGGTGCGGCGCTCGCTCGCATGCAAAAAAACGCACGCGTGTAGACGCAGCGCGAAGATATTCCGGTCGCGCTTACGTCTCCAAAGCCGAGCTTGCTCGCTCCCGTCCGCCGCGCGCCGCACAACTTCGCGTGACCGAAATATTTGCCACCCGGCATCGAGAAACGCATTAAAGCCGGTTAGCAAATATGAGCGGGCGCAAGCGTGGAAGCCGGGGAAATGCGAAATGAATTGGTTAGTATGTGGTGTAAAGGGGCTGCCTTACAAGGTCGGCTTATTCTATGTTTTTCTTGCTTTAAAAAGACACCTCGAGCGCTACTTGACACATAGGGGTTTGGAACACTTGAAAAGCTGCTGAATGGGGAAGAAATGCTGAGGGAGGTCTGCGGTGGGGTCACCGGGGACATTGCTTGTGGAGCATGTGGGACCGGGAGGGGGGACGGTTCTGAGTTCATTCGAATCCGAGGGCGGCAGTTCGTTTCTGTTCAGAAGAATATGGGGGCAGTTTGGGTCCCGGGGCTATACCATCATTACGCCACGGTGGCAGACACTGGTCATTATCCTCAGCTAGCGACCCGCATCGCAGGACGGCTCAAAGGGCCAGAACCGTGGCGGATGGCTCCCGCCGCCTGTTGCGCTCCTTCATCCCAAAAAGTGAAGGCGAGCGAGCGCTATTTCAGAGGGCAGGGCGAAGAGCGCTGCACAGAACGCTCAGTGTTCCCACTTGGCGCCGGGCCACGCACTTCTCAAATCCATTTTACAAGTGGAAATTTAAACACAGCTTAGACGGGCATCCGACACCGGGCTGACCGGTCAAAAGCTCCAGCCTGACAGGATCGATCCGCTTAAATGACAAGGTACGATTCGTGTTTGCCCAGCGCGGTAAACGTGTTAGTTTATAGCGATAAGGAGGCTTGTATTCACAGTCACGCTGGGCGCAGTGTTTGAATCCCGCCGATAATCCGGCCAACATCTATTGTCGCGGAGTGAAACGGTTTCAGCTGAAAGACTCTGGAAAGTCCTGAGACGGAGGCGTCCCGTAGCGTCGGGGCGCTCGGCTGCCTGACAGAAGGAGCTCCTCGGCTCAACCCCGCAACCTTCCGAGGGTCAAGCTAGGCGGGGTGCGGGGCGTCAAATCGTGACTTAATGAATGGACTCCTGCCCGCGATGAGGAGCTGCTTAAAGCAGAGGTGGGGGTCCGAAACATCGGGCGCAGGTGTGTCCCGCGGCCACGGACGCCATCTGTTCGGCATGCTATCGCCCCGTCCCTCACCCTCATCCGCTCTCGGGTCCCGTCCCTCCGTTCGGCATCCTCATTACGACAAGGCTCAGAATAGAGGACCGGAGCGTGAAGGATAGCGGCGACGGGAAGAACCTCTCTGCGTCGGGACGTCTTTCCGCTCCCACCCTCGGCACTTTGTCCGAGTCGGAGTTTTGCGCCCGGCTGCACGGCACGGTTCTAAGCGCGCTGTCAAGCGGCTGCCCCGTTCCGGGACAGAGCATCGCACAGCGGCGCGACCCCGCGACCCCCTCCACGGGACACCCCGGCAAATTGGCTCAAAGGGCGAGTTGCTCAGCAGCGGACCGCCGGTGCCAGCACCCCGACAGCACTCACAAAAGCCGAGAAGAGGAGCTCCGGTACCCGCGCCCGGAGCCCAGGGCAAGAAGCTTTTTACAGAAGATTACTGTGCGATTCTCTCGAGCAGCAGGAGGTAACCAGATGCCTGAGTTTTAAAAAAAGGCAGGGGGTGCAGGGAACGAGAGCTGCCTGGCCCTTCCCTTTTTTCCCCTTTTAAGTCAACAGGTCTCCGAAAGCCCTTAACATCTGCAGGTGCTCTTAATTAAGATGTGTGTCACCTCCCCCTTCGCCGGGCAGCTCCGAGAGGGACATTTCTTAGAAAGAAACCTGTCTAACTGGGTTATTGTCCTTGCAGCAACTGCGAATTTACTTTACAAACCCAAAGCCCCCTATGTGGAAGTACAAAGAGAGAATAAACACAGAAAAGCCAGCCCCCCCCCCCCCATACACGGGCGCGCACACGCTCATATGGGACCGCTCACCTGGCTCTGCGAAGGTGATGATTTCGGAAGTCTGCTCGGCCAGCTCGTCCATCTCGGCGCGGCTCTGGCCCTCGTCCTCGATCTCCACGCTGCCATCCTCGCCCACGCGGCCCACGTGCAGCTTCCTGATGGCGTTGAGGAGGGCGGCGCGCGGCACGGGCTGCGTGATGTTGGGCCGCGCGTTCAGGTGCAGCATGCTGAGGATGTGCCTCTTCACCGCCTCCACCATGTCCGTCTGGCTGGACGAGGCCGCCTCCTTGGGCAGCCTCGCCAGGGCGCAGGACGGACAGTCCGTGGTTTCCGGCGCCTCGGCCGCCCCCTGGCCGGCCGTGGAACCTGTCGGCGTGGGTGAGCAGCGGCCCGCCAAAATCCCACAGATGAGCAACAACATTCCAGCGAGCAACGCTGAGGTGGACATCCTGAGCGGGCAAGCAGCACGGGCGCGACACACAGAACAAAATAACACACACCGGCTCGGTCTCCCTTCTGCCAGGGAGAGAAAGAAGAAGGAAAAAAAAAAACAGCTACAGATGTGCCGCTAAGTTCGGATGAATAAATGTGTGCTTATGAGTGTGCGTGGCAGAGAGTGACAGAGTGCGCGGAAAGTTTGGCTGAACCGAATCGACAACTTCGGAGGACAAGTGTAATCCCGGTGTGGAAGGGGCAATGTGGAGCCGGAGAAGGTCTGCCCCGGCGGTGTGGCTTCGCAGGGCCAAGGGGCGGAACAGCCAGTCTCCTGTCTGGTCCTCGTAAAGTTTGTGCGAGCGGCGCCCTGGGAATGTGCAGAGCTCTGGAGAGTCTTGCAGTGCCCCCTGTACAGGAGTTTCAGTGATTTTCTGAAAGTGGGCAGGGTTAGCGCGCCCTCTCTCTCCCTCTCTCTCTCGCTCTCTCACACTCTCTCGCTCCCTCTCCCTCGCTCTCTTTCTCGCTCCCTCGGTCTCTGTACGTCTCCCTCGCTCTCTTCCTTTCGTCGCAATTATATGTATGTCCCTCCTCCCTTCTCCGTCCCTCCCTCAGAAGAGGTGACTGACTCACACATTTTCCTTCTTTCTTTTTTTTTCCGCTCCGAGTCACCAGATGCATTTCCCGCTCCGAGTCACCAATGCGTTGCGGCTTTTCAGACGACCAATTGCGACCGCCCGACTATTTAAGCTCAAAAGAATTTCCCACCTTTTTCGGCAGCTCGTCGCAGCACCTTTTGTTCTTCTTCATCGTCTGGCTTTTTGTTGGAACAGAATGTAGGAAAAAGGTCACCGGTCCACAGAGTCCAAAGTGTTATTTTAAGTTTGGCAGGATATCCTCATGGAGCAATCTGTGTTTTTCACTCTGTTTACCCATGCAGGTAGGTTAACTCAGTACAAACCACAGTATAGCTGCCCGAGCCCGGAAGTGCGCTGACAAGCACACCGAGGAAGCCTACCTGCGTGGATCCATGCGCGTCCTCTCAAGGAAGTTTTGAAGGGACGTTCCCTCGTCCGTGTTTGTTCTGCGCAGTTCAGCGAAGCATTTACCACGTTTTAAGCCCCCGTGATGTCGCTGCTGGCGATGTCTTTGCCGTTGCATTTCCATTCCTCTGAGAATGGCCAGAAAGTAAGAGCAAAAGGCACTTCCTGTTCTTTCACCCACAAGATGGTTCCGGGAGCCCTTTGCGACGCCCAGAGAAAGGCGGCTCGTAGTCGGGGTCAGAAACTAAGTGCAAATAAACGGCGATGGAGAAATGCGAGCGGGTGAAAAGAGAGAGTGCGCTCTACCGCTCGGGTCAACCTGGGAGTGGTATCCATCTCGGGCCGCTGTCAGGTGTGGTCTGATATGTCCGAACGTTTCGGGTGAAGGGTCTTCTGACAATGGAGCAAACTCTTCTGTGGAAGAACGTCCACTTACTAGCAGGTCCACCTCACGCTGACGCCCCGGTTGTCTCCCAACACGTCAAAAAGTTCTCGTTCTGGGTGTAAAACCGTCAAAACCGTGGAAATATCTACAGATAATGCAACACGTTCATCACCACGAACCTGCATTTGGAGATGGGGTTGTTGATGCTGAACAAGGACAACATAAGTGTCAGATGATTTTATTCTTATTCGGAGGTCAGAGCTTCTAAAACTGGACTTTAAAATGGTACATTGATGTTTTTTTAAGACAAAGGTTAACTGAAATCACCTTGAAATTAAATCTACCGTGGTAGCAGGAAGCAGGCACCCAGACATCTTACATAACTTCCATCCCACGTGTATACGAGTAGATGCGCACCGGCATTCTTCTCCAGGAGAACACGCGCTCCTGTCAGGTATGCGAAAACCAACACGGCTTCAGAACGTTCGAGCAATCCGTCCCGGGTCGCCGTCTGTTCTGCCCTTCGCCATGCGTGGGAAAGCGTGCGTGGATTTTTCCCGAAGAAAGGCAGTTATTGTTCTGCGATTACGTCGAGGTTTGCATCCTCCTCGGCGTCGCTTAGTTTTGAGGAACCTGAGTGCTGGGTGATGCTGCGGGGTGCTGCCTGCGGCCTCTTGGAAGCGCCGAGCGCGGCTCTGCGTTTGGGCCGCAGGACGGCTCTCATCATCAACTCAACTGCTCCCTCTTATGGTCATAGCGCACACGTTCCTCGCATCCTCAGGTACAGCAGCCGGCAAAACGTCACTTTTTCTTTGTTCCCCCTTTAGTTTTTTCTTTATAAAAGCACCTCATTTAGGCTTCCCTCCTCTTTTCTGCAACAATTTCTTTTTCTGACAATTCATGAAGTCTTTCCAAGTGGAAACATTTTGGGGAAAGTGCGACATCCACGGCGCAGGATTTATTATACCAGAATCGTTCAGATTTGGAAGAAATTTAAGGGAACACAGCCCAGAAAACCCACCGCAACCTTCTGTTAGCAAAGAGGTGCTTTGCGTCCTGCTGAACGCCTGACGCTGGGAAGATCGAGACCAACTCAGCCATGAATCCCGCACCCGCGATAGCACCGGGTTCACTTCTGCTGAAGGTGAAGAAGCTCTACGGATCGAAGCGGGCAGTTACCACGGTATTCGTCTTTGTGAGATTAGTGGATAACATCGCATGGACAGAAAATGGATTCTAAAACACTGACCTGTGGGTTTTCATTTTGGTTGCTCACGACCTGCCGTGCAATTATTAGTGCAAATTATTTATAAAGTATTAGCGGCGAAGCGGATCGCGTTGGCGAAAGAAAGTGCTCGGTTTGCGTGGGTGAGGTGTAAAAGCACGAGACAGGAAGGCCTGCTTTGCAGACTGGTAGACACTGAGGTGGAGCAGTGTGTGTGCATGAGTGCTCAGAAAGCAATGCTTCAAATGGCCCAGTACTTGAAGGCATTCGTTTCTGTGTTGCTCTGTGGAGAACTGGGACTTTTTCCTTGTGTACCAGCACTTCCCACAATACCTTGGTGCTCTTTTCTGCCCACAGGAGACAAGATTCTCTGGCTGAGCCTCTCTCCCATTAAAACCCTGCTGTAGCACAGGGTCATTATTCATAAAAGCCTTAAAGCTACACTTCATTACCCAGGGTGCACTAAGTTGCGCTGCAAGTCAGCCCATCTACGGTTGTCCTACCATTTTGGATTCACCAGCCCGGCCTGCAGAAATTTAAAAATGAATGTTTAACATTTTATTCATACGGTGAGCACATCAACAAGGGAAGCACCGGCACTCATTTTTTCCACTTGACAGAGGCAGGGGGATTCGGACCCGGGATCCAGACTGGTCCTGTTTACAAATGAATCGATGAATCTGGTCTGAAAGCGCATTGAGGAGGAGTAAGAGGAAGTTTGGGCTTGGAGTGTTGAAACAAATGTGGGGAAACTTTGGTGTCCCTGGGGTGACGTCACTCAGTTCCACTTCCAGTCAGCAGCGTTCGCACCGCACGGTGGTCTGATGGGGCAGGTTGTCTCATTACGGCTCGAACGGTGCGAACGAATGACTTCCGAAACCCCGCCCACAGCCGCCCCCCACGCAACACGGGGCAGTTCCTGCACTCCATATGTCGATTTATAAACTGCTTTTTTGTCTTTTGTTTGTGGAAATTTCTAGACAGAACGCTGACCTTTCAGAATTGTTTAAATTTGTTTGCCGTGTGTTTATTTTATTAGTCTTAATTCAAACTTTGCAGACTATTTCGAGCAACCGTGTCTGGGCCGAGTTTCCGGAGGTGCGTTCAGAAGAACGCCAAAGAATGGTCAGAAACAAATACGTATACGGTGATGTCTAACTCATTTCTCCTGAGGTGCAAAAGCTTAAATAAAATTTAAAAAAAAAAAAAAAATCAGTAGCTACAGACTTTATCACGATGAAATTTAGATTTTTTCTGTCTGTTATTTTATTTTTTTAATGTTATTAACCACCTTTGTCCAAGGTGATTTGCAGTGTTGGCCTCAGCGGGGTGCTTTTACCACATTAATTCACGGTAAATTCATTGGCCAGGAGTATCAAAGTGGGAGCAGGGAATGGAACCAAGGTTCTCAATTCTCAATTTTCCCCAAAAACATTATGCAAAAAAGTCTTACAAATGTACATTCATAGCATTATTAGGTACCAAGGGGCTATTTTGAGACAGGATGGTCATTTCTGGATAGGACAATGTAGCAGTAAATTATCCGACATTAATTCCTAATCTAACTTTTTATACTTGTGATATTAAATATTAAATTGTAATGTACTATTTCTGACCAGACCACATAAATGAAAGGACTTTCTGTGATGTATCGTCTAAAATAAAACAGTAATTGCAAGTCACGGGGCACTAAAATGAAACATTTGGATGTGAGTGATTCCTATGAAGATGTGCAGACATCAGCAGCGGGTCGCAGGGGGAAGGAAATATGTGTGGTGGGTGAATTTGTAATGAATGCGTGCGGTCGGTGGGGAAGGACGTAACCGTGGTCAGTGAATAAGGGGAATAAATGCAGCGGCCGTGTGAGCATCATCATCATCATCATCATCATCGTGACCTCCCACCAGCACTGGCAACCCTGGGCCAGCACTGGACATCCTGGAATCTGACTCCTGGAGGCAGTGCAGCTTTCAGAGGAGATGAAGTTGTAATGGACCACAGGAGACACACCAGGGGGGTCAGCTGGCCAGGACTGTGTACTCGCCTTTGAAGTTGGTCGCAGGAAGTGTTTTTCATTACCCCCACCCCCCCCCCGCCTCGTCCCATTCCGCTCCAGCCCAACACACTCTCACACACACACACAATAACCATGTGCTTGCTCATTACTCCACCGATCATCTCCAGGTCCATTCCTTTCCCTTTCTTGGGTCCTCTGATGTCACAGAGGTTCTTTCCAAGGGTGGCCCAGACGGATGACGACACGGGGGGTTTTACCAGCCCGGACAGGGAGAAGCTCAGCTTCCTCCAGGGTGAGTCAAAGGACACGGCAGTTCTGAGTCCATGATGGGATCAGAGCACTAGAGAGGATCACCAGTCATTCTGGCTGCAGACTTCAGAGAGATGTCTGCCCTGGAGCTGGATATGAATATTTATATTCTAAACAGGATGCTCTGACCACTACGACTTGTCTGACCACCGTAACGCTTGTTCCAGATGTTTCATCTCCCATACTTTTCAGCTGAAGCTTGGTATTCCAGACAATGAAAAGTCAACATTTACCGCCTAGTAAGGTGCCAAAGGAGGTCTCACATCCATGCTTAGGTTCTTTGAATCCAATACTTGACGTGAAGTTTCACTTTGGTGGATATTGCTCAGCAGATGCAATGTCACTGTTCTCTGAGCAGCCGTACAGGACGGCCCAAATCAGAGTCTGGGGAGAGACACACTGTCCAAAAAGGGTGACTTTGAGTTCAGCCGCCTTGAGTGACAGAGGGAGCTCAGTCTACCGCACCGGAGCCAGAACCAAGACTCTTTGAGATTTTGATGTTGGACTACTTGTGGGATCACCACGCAGCCAGAGGTGGAGGCCCGAGAGGTTGATCGGGTCCTCAAGACTTATACACTCAACAAGCGCCGCTTTGGATAATTTGAAGGAACTTCAGGAACTAGGATCTGCTGAACCAGTAAGCAGGTACCAGACAACCTCAGCCACAAGTGTGTTCTCGGTGAGCAACGAAAGAACGCCTTGGTGGAAATATGCGTGTATATTTATAGTTTTAGCCATTTAACACCAATTAAACCCACTTAGAATGCAGCTCAATACTCCATAGCAGCATGACGATGGATGGATATAAATCGCCTTGAAGTGCTTCCTGGCTGCAGCCGGGAGCCGAGCCGCGCATCGCAGTGACTAACTGTGACCGCCAGTTGTTGACGGACACCTGTGTGTAACTGTTAAGTGCCTGGGGGGTGGTGGTGGTGGTGGGGGGGGGGTTAGCAGACCGATGATGCGAGATGTTAATTTAGACTGGATCACGACAGGCAGTTCGTGAGCCACGTAACGCGCATGCAGCGAGCAGACACAGACACGCGCGTGTGCAGGCCTTGTCGAACTCCTCCTGTGTGATGAGAGGAGTTCCCACTAAAGGCCCGAGCGACTGAAGCAAAAGGAGAAACATCAAGCGGAGCGCTGGGTGCACCGAAGCCGCCGCAAAACCGGAGCAAAGCGACGTGCCTCCCAGGGGAACCGGAACGGCGCCGCGCGAGAGGAGAGAAATCTCCCGAAGAGGCCGAGAAGAAAGAAGAAAGGCATGGTTAAATCACGACGGCGGGCGCTAACGTTTTGACACGTCGGGTCTGTCATCGATGGCTCGTGTCTGACTTCCTCCCTCTCTGTGGGCAGCGCCGTGTCCTGGCCGGCGGGGGCGTCAGCGAGAGTCTCCCTGCTCTGGGAGTGAATCAGACGGCAGCGCTGAGCCCGAGGCCCCCGAGGAGGGAGGGAGGGAGGCTGCGAGTGCTGGGTGGGCGGGATCCCTTCAGCTCTCGATCCTTCACTCTCAGTGGTGGCGTCACCAACTTTCCCCCCGCCTGCACCCGTTCAGCGGTGACTCACACACACACACACACCCCAGACAGCCCCCCCCCCCCATCCTCCGGCCGTCCATCCGCCACGTGCTTCAGGCCTCTCACCTGCCTCTACGTCACCGGCCACATTACATCACCCGACAGCCACCGGGGAGGTTCATAGTTTAACCTGCACTTGTGCTTTTATTATTATTATTATTATTATTATTATTATTATTATTATTATTATTATTATTATTATTATTATTATTATTATTATGCCATACAGCATGAACTAGGACTCCTTTTTGACTATGTGCCCGCAAAGGCGCTGCACTCTTACTTCCTTCTTCTTCATCTCTCCCCCAAGCTGATTCACAATCCTGCCCCGAGGTGTAGGTTTTTCCTCCTTTTTTTTGTCAAAAGCAAGCTGTCTTCATTTGCATTTTATGAGCCAAAGTGGTTTTATGTAATGCCGACGTGCTGCTGCCATGACGCACTGCAGCGAGCCGACGCATATACCCCCCCATTCCACCCACAACGGTAATAGTCGGGACCAAACCCCAAGCCCACCTGACGGTGGTGAGGTAAGGTTGCCTGCTTCAGGTGAAGGAGGGGGTGATGGGGGTGACCAAAGCAGCTTAAAAAAAAAAAAAACAAAAAACAGATGGTGCCTTTGGGCCTTCCTCACCCCAGTGACTCGAACCCTCCAAACCCAAACTACGGTCCAGGTGTGCAAGTCTTCCCAGGTCGTCCTTCGTCTCCTTTGGCTGCGAAGCGCAGACGTAAGCTCACCGGGCCGAGTTGTTCGAGTGAAAGGTAGCAAATTCAAGGAAAAAGTGAAGCTTCATCTTTTAATAAAAGTGCCGGTTTAATTATTAAAAAATACTTATTAAAAGGTGCAGTGGTGGTTTGGTGGGGCAGTGGGGGGGGGGGGCGCTGCTGCCTCACAGCACCTGGGCTGTTGGGATGTGGGTGGGAATCCAGCTCATCCTGCGTGGCGTTTGCACGCTCTCCCGTGTGGGTGGGTTTACGCCCACAGTCCAAAGACAGGTGTTTCGAGTTACTCGGTCACTCAACCTCGATCACAGTGCGTCAGTGTGATGCACAGCCCTCCCTGTCTAACGCCCAGTGGTTCTGGAAGTTTCTAAAACGAATGAATGAATGGGGGAAAGGTCTGTCTTTCCATCTTCTCTCTGTGAAAGCTGTTTACCTGGAATTCGCCGGTCATTTTTTATCTAGTTGAGGCTGTTAAAAAGTTTGTCCTATAGACCGCGAACCAGTTCCCTTGTAGGCATTGACACCTTGGCCTCCCCGCGACTTGTCTAGACGCGGACTTGTACATTTCTGTTTTAATTTAAG
Organism: Heterotis niloticus; assembly: GCA_018136845.1. NCBI lineage: Eukaryota > Metazoa > Chordata > Actinopteri > Osteoglossiformes > Osteoglossidae > Heterotis > Heterotis niloticus. Next base: position 21,635,917 of record CM030903.1, read on the forward strand.
CCGCCCTTGATGGGAATGAGCTAAAATTAAACAAAATACTCAAACGGAGAGACGTGGAAATACTGAACAGTGTTTATAAGGCTTGCAGTGTTTCTTCTTTTTTTAAACAGAGGCGTTTCGCCCCCACGCAGATTTCTATTCCCATTTCTATTCACATCACGCGAAAGCTTTTGGTTTGTTTAAGTTGTGCCGGCGATGACGGTTGAAAACACAGCGCGAGCGTAGGACATAACCCTCGCGGCCACTCATCCAGACGCGAGGAAATACCTCATCCGAACTCCCAAACGCAAGCGCTCGGCTGAATTCGAGGCCCGCAGACTGAAAACTAACCGTGAGACATAAGGTTTTTCTGACCCAGCATCCTAGCTTAATCGCGGTTTTCGTCATCTGAAGCGGTAATAAATTCCCAGCTGTGTTTGCCTCAAAACCTCATCTTTCATCCGAAAGCTTGACCAAGGTGAGTGTAACCCACACGTACCCACACACCCACACACAGACTCAGCAGCAGGACACATTACACTGAATGTAACAGCAAATGCCCCCCTGGGGGCCACCGGTTAGGTTTAATAAGAAAGGGCCCTGGAGACAAGGCTGCGGCCGGTTTGACATCATTAATGCGAACAGCTGTAATGGAAAGGAAGCCGGTTGTTGCACCGTCAGCTCGCCAGCCAGCTCTGCTTCCCTTCCTACTGTTTCCGGCAGCTGAAAACCACTTTGCTTTTTTTTTTCTCATTCCCACCGCGGACGGCAAGGAAGTCTGATCACCAACCGCAGGGTAACATGGAGCTCATTGCTTAAGAGTGGAAATTGTAGCTGGGCAAGAGCAACCCAGCAAGACTGGTTTAATCGCCCCTTTCAGACAGGACCGGTTCCCCTGAGAGTTCCGAAGAAACACGGAGAGGTTTGCTAACCGGTAACATGGGGGAAACACTGGAAATTCGAGTTCAGAATAGACCGGAGCAGCCAAAAATGAAATCTGCTAGAGCCTGGAAAGGCAGTATTTCAAACTTCAGTGGGACACGTGTGTGTGTGTGTGTGTGTGTGTGTGTGCGCGCGCGTGTCTCAGATTTTAGAAATAAGTGCTGGTGCTCTCCTTACTGGCCTGTTGGCTGCATATCGGTCAGCGTCAGCAAAGTATTAAATATTAATTGTTTAATTTCTGCAGTGGATAAAAGACACTCGGAGATATTGCTGAAGTTTGCAGTATTTATTTCTGTAGTAAAGGGGGTGTACATTTCTCACAAACTTTAGGAAAGCAGCATAAGCCAGTTTGCAGCGTAACTTAGTGCACCCTGGGTGATGAAATGTAGCTATGAGGCAGTTATGAAGGATGACCCTGTGCTATAGCAGGGTTTTACTGGGGGAGTCTGGTCAACAGGGGGTAGGACAGAGTGTGGGGGTAACTATGGGAATAAAAAGTCCCGGTTCTACAAAAAGGAAACTGCTGTTGTGCACTACCAAGTGCCGGCAACTTCAAACACTGATGGTCTTTCTGGTTTCCGTACGTTGAGGAGCAGAGGCAGGATGCGATGAAGTGTGAGGTTCTCCTTCTACTCCGATGTATCCACTTTCAGGTTTTCTCTTTGCAGCTTGGATTGGGCGACTGGAGCTGCCCCCCCTTTAACCTTCCCGACTGTGGGTCACTACGGGCTTGACTGCTGGCCCAGACAGAAGCTCCTGCTACCAAGATCCTGAGGTCCAGCTCATAACCCTGTTAAAATGTCTATTATAACTTAAAAAAGTCAGAAAAAATGAAGCATACATAAATCTGTCCTGCATGCCAGGTAGATCTGTTGCCTTGTGCTTGGAAGAGCTGAGTCTCCTGCTGTTGCACCCATGATCAAGGTACTTAACCTGGAATGACACAGTAAAAATTCCTCAGTTGTATAAATGGGTAAATCACTACAAATATTAATAATCCCAGTGGCTAAACCTGAATTACAGTTTAAAAATGACAAACATGGCCACCTAACCTGACTGTCATGAAATTCTACTCATTTATCCACGATTCAAACCTGTCGCCTTCTCCTTACATGGCACTCAGCGCCGAGGCTTTCATGGCCCACTGTGCAACTTTGCACAGCTGCAAAAATGTTTTCATTCCCCTTAAAAGCGTTACTCGAACCGAACGGAAGCACTAAGAAATGCTGGTGCTTTCCAGGGTGTAGAGATGTCTGAGGGTGACCGTGCGTGTGTGTGAGCACCTGGAAAGGTACCGTCTTGTCCCCGTGTGACCGCTCCGCACAGCTGTTTTCCGATTTCCGTCAGGTGCGTTTCACACATCTTCGGCATTTCCACCACCTCCTCTGACCACAAGGCTCATAAGGAAACCCTGGGGGCCCCAGGTTTGGCCCATGGCCTCCAGGAGAAGGTTTGCTTCTCTTCCAGCGGCGGGGCCTAACTTTACAGCCTCTGAAGAATCTCTGAGTCTCCCTAAACACGTTACAGAATTTTATTCACTGCAGTCTGTTTTATTTATATTTATAAGCAGGTTTATCAAATGCTTTGACATGGTCTTTAAGAGGTAGCTGGAGGGGTTCGGATGTGGTGGATCCAAGGATGCATTTGGCAGAAAAACTTTTGGGAAAAAAAATGCCTTACATCTTAGGGTGCAAAATTTGTAGCTATCAGTACAATTTTTTAGTTGATCTTTCTTTTTCAATATAAACATCTTGTACCTTACAAGGTCACACAGGGTGGTGAATAACTGGACCAGGAACCTAATGGTTAAAAATCTTTGTCCTTCTCAAACGTGCGGCATCCAGGCTCCGTGGTCTTCGGGACACTTTGTGAGTCACCACAGTGGGTCCATAATATCAGTTTTTCCGCTCATTTACATCTTCATCTTATCCTCATCTACCAGTTATGATCTAAGTTGCACTGCATGGCCGAAAGTATGTGGACCCTCTCCATCTAATGACTGAGCTGAGCTGTTTCAGCTGCATCCACGCAGGATACAAACACATTCTAGACAGTTGTGAGCCTCCAGCTTTGTGGCCACAGTTTTGGGAAGAAAAAGCTCCTTTCCTGCTCCAGCATGACTGTGTTCCCCATACACAAAGTGAACTCCATAAACATAGGTTTGCCCAGGTTGGTGTGGAAGAACTTGAGTGGCTGCACAGAGCCCTGACCTCAACCCCACCGAACACCTTTGGGATAAACTTGAACGCCAACAGTGAGTCAGGCCTACTCACCTCACCTCACTGATACTCTTGTGTCTGAATGGACACAAATTCCGAAAATTTGGTGGAAAGCCTTCCCAGAAGATGGAGGCTATTACAGCACCAAAGGGGGAACAACTCCACATTCATGGCTATGGGTTTGGAATGGGAGGTTCAGCAAGCTCATATGGGTGTGAAGCTCAGAAGTCCACATACTTTTGGCAATGCAGTATACACAGTATCTGTTCCGGCGGGGTCTGCATGCACCATTTGGCCCCACGTTCGACTTTGTTGCCAGGTGACCAGACCTAACCGCAGCACAGCCGAATTTGGACCTTCTTGACGTCGTCCAAGGCACGGGCCACGCAAAGGAGCGCAGCGTGAGTAATGGCGACCGCTCGCGGCTCCACTTTCAAGCCCCCTCAACCACTGCAAATGTGCGCGGTGAGCAGCACATAGTGACGGTGATGTAGCGGTGACTGGGATCGCCTCTCAGCGTTCACAGCGATTACTTTTGAATGACTCAGCGCAATAAAAGGCTGCCCGGGTGTTTCAGTCGCCATTAAAAGAAGGTTTTGACTCAGCAACCAGCAAGCGGGAGCAACCTACTGACCCAGGTTGAGCCTCACCTTCCAGCACGGGCGGTTACCACGGTAAATGTATGTAATGGGCCCTAGTAGTAAAGCTCATTTGTAGTCTTTTCCTTTCCCTTATAAGGCATTCAAACACACACACACACACACACACACACCATGCAGACTACCAAATACTGTACATAGTGATACGAATTCTGCTTTAAGGAAGTTGCAGCTCGGATTTTTTTAATAATGAAACTGAATGTGCATCAGCAGAAGAAACTTTTTAAATCTCTGTAACAGACTCCAGGGACCAGAGGTGATGAGCAGATCGGCTCAAAGGAAATCCTTTACCGTGACACACACACACACACACACACACACACACACACACACACAGTTTCAGCGGAATTTACTGAAATTTTTAACTTCTCCGGTCCTTGTCCTGACGTTTCGCAAACATGCGAGAAATTCCAAGAATGCCGACGTTCGTCTGAGCACCGTTTATTATCGCCTTTTTAGGTCTGTTCAGGTTAAATTCATGTCATAAAGCTTATTATAATTATTTACAGCGCGGTGGTTAGAACGTTAGATATATTTTTTGCTGTTGTGCCGCAACTATACTGTGTATCCAAACTGCAGCTTTGTTTGCATTCTTTTTACATCTGGGCCTACGTTGGCTCCTTCAAAGAACATTCTTTGTAAATACCTTTTTCTTCCAATAATTCACATGCGGGCCTCTTTTCATACTTATTTGATGCTTTTATTAAAATGAGGTACTTATCCAAATGTCAAAATGGAGCTGAAATTAAACTGTCAGGTTTACCAAGCAAGCCCAAACATTCCAAGCAACAAAAACATTTGCTGCAGGCACTAATATTTTGTTGATCCCACTTCATTACTTTTCTGCAAAAAAATAATGAAGAAAAATTCCTGCATTTTTCAAACTGACTTTGAGGCATTTTTGGTGCAGTCTAGTTTCCATTACAGCAGTTAGTTGACCCTTATATCCAAATCCACTTGTTAGTTTGCCCTACATTTACATAGCGATATTTTATTGAAGAAAGGAAGCACATCAGGGCTTTGAACAAACAACCTTGCGATGGCTTCCCGCAACATCCAGGCCTTGATCCAACCACTTTGAAATGACTCCCCACGTACTACTGCTGAGGTTCTCAACTTAAAATGTACAAAGGCCAGAAAATGAAACAAGGAATGCCATTGGTCAATAGATATCAAAATGCTTTTTGACCCGCTTTGGTACTGCTTAGCCAACAAAACCAGTTGCTCTGATGAGCAAAATCTCCCGTTTTGCTCGATGCTCCAGAAAAGCCCCCGCCGTGGGCGGTCACACCACACTGGGGTCCGATTGCCAAGAAGTTCCCGAGAAGTCCTCTTTCACCAAAATGGCACATTTCAAGCTGCACCGTTCGAGCACAACCAAATTGTCCACTTGGGCTGGATAAACAGCTGCGACATCGTGGCTCATGGTTCACGGCAGCACCGTCGACAGAGGAGCTCTATTTAAACTAAGCTAATAGGAATTTCCAACCCAAACTAATTAGAAATGGTTTATTTTTCCCCGGGCTGTAATGGACCGAGCGCATAAATATAGTTGCCCATCTGGGCGTGTTGCGGTGCCGGTGTGTAACGCCCTCCAGGGTGGACCGGACCCAGGCCATGTTTCCATGTGGTGTTATGGTGACAGCTGTGTCGTCTTCTGGCCAGTTTGTAAGATAATTTTAATGCCGTGCGGTGTCATCCGGGGTCAACCCTACGCGCCGAGGAAACGTAGACGAAAAGGTCCAAGCACAGCAACGTGTGTTCTGTTGTGCAAAATCGGACCAATATTATGTTGCCCACTGAGGTCAAAGATGTTTTTTTACCGTTCTGTCAAACAGCGGTTGTTCATCTGTAGCTGTGCTGTAGTTTTGCAGTCATTTTTTGAGAAATGCTTCCCTCTCCTGGCCAAACATAAAGCAGGCGAAGCTGGGTCCGTGGCTCATTTGCATTAGCTTTATCGTAAGACGCAGGTTTTTGAAAAAAGGCTCTTCACACGCTGGGCGCTTTTTGTAAACAGGATGTGGCGCGACTCGTGTTGATGCATTTTATCGCGGAATCCATGTGCCTCACTGTGGTTTTGTTGGCTAAGATGCTCTCGCGCTCGCCGGTTGTTCACACCATCACCCAACTTTCTTCTTCTTGCAGTGATGGTCAGTCAGGCCTTTACAGCCTCATATGAATGCCAGAGAGTAGCAGGGCACGGGATGCAGACGAGGTGAACCCATCCCTTTGTACCCGGTCTGGTGTTTCTCAAAGCAGGTCAAGCGCCACATCACAAAGCACTCCATAAACTTGACTCTGTCATTGCTTCACCTCAACATCCAGCACAGACTCCACCTCCCGAGCCAGTTGCCCAAAAGTGGGTCCGATCCACCACTTGTTTACCGCACCTGATAAAGTGGCCACTTATTTAGTTATTTTTCCAAAATTTATGTCATAAAAACTGTTTATGTTCTCAACGTTTATGGAGTTGATCATTTTTTTCGGAATAAATCTGGCTTTGCACCACACACAAGTGAAAAGTGAACCTGACCGTTTGAGCCGTGCTATAATGCAGCATATAGGAGACATTGTTATTAATATCATTGCTTTGAAGTTTAGTATTGGCCCATTGTGAGAGATTTCTCAAATATAAAAATAAAGGGATGGGCGGCGTTCTTAACTGAGGTTAGGCATCATGGTGGGGAAGTAAATAGCGTTGAACAAACTGCCTAACAAATGCACTGACAGAATACTTTAGGGAATTCACACTGAAGTCATTTTTTTATTCTTTTAATCCTGTTAGTGTAATTTCAGCCTTTTGCCGCCATCTGCAGGGAAGTGGTGCTTCAGTGGGCAATGATGGGTTACATTTAGTCACTGGTTACTACTAGTTACTGGTAACTAGGCAACAAAAGGCGCATCCTTAATGTAAGGGATTGGACAATGGCATTGTATTTGTTTATCTGTATTTACAGATGTGCGGGAAACGCACGTGCCCGAAAATATTTGTCATCCATACCCCCACTGTGCACCATTATTAAGGTCTCCCACTTTCACAGGTGGATTCAGAGGAAAGTGGGCAGGCTGCTCTGTGGCCACGACTGTCCAGTTCACACTGGAAATCAAGAAGCGGTTCTTGTACTTCTGCTGCCTCATCCATGCTAACTTACAACATAATCGTTCACATTATTGTGCTGTGTCCCATTCAGGGTGCGGTTTCAAACCCAGTGATTCCAGGATAGAAGGCAGACCTCGGTAACCTTGAGGGGGGAGAGCGGTTAAGGATAACGGATGGATGAATACAGTCTACATTAAGGCTTAGCAGGACAGATTAGCCAGCTTGCTTCAGCAAACATTTTGTTTTCAAAATATACTTTCCACTTGGGCTGCTATAAAATTTTAAGAATTCATCTTTCTTGCACAAAAAAATAAATGCATTTGCTCAAAAAAAAAAAAAAAAAGAGAAGTTAATAAAGTGAAGTGAAATCTGGGTTTTTGGTTGCCGGTTTTTTCTCCCCAGGTGTGTTGTCATGATTTAAAATGGGTTGCCACTCTTTTTAAAACCTCAATGAAACATGAAATACAAACAATACGTTACCTTTAAACAGTTATTTAAAGTAAATTTAGTAAAATATTCAAATGTTCAAAATGTAAAATATTCAAAAATAACAAAGTAAATGAGAGTACTTTGTTTGCCTGCCAATTTTGGAAGGATGGCGATATTACAATTTAGCCTAACTTTAAGCATTAACAGAAATTCCATTTACATGTTTAAATATCTGCTTTATAAAGCACACATCCATTTCATGTCATTTACCACAATTTACCAGCTTCCAGTTTTACACCTAAAATGTTCAACACAACCTTGCAATCTTGTGCTTTCCATACTGACAAAAACCTGTAAGATTTTAAGAAGAAATTTTTTTTTGTCACTCATCTAATATCGGAACATTTTGTCAATAGATCTCATTTACACTAAAGCTGCAACCAAATATGAGAGATCTCACTCAAAGCTGCCCCCCAGATGATAGTCACAAAAAGTATTTTGAGTAAAGAATTAACTAAAATGTCTTCAATTCCTTTGTTTCGGCTAATTGATATGGGACACACATGCTGTGTGTTAGGCAGTCGGGGATTTTCTCATTTCTGCAGCCAATTCCTTACCATTGCAGCCGGCTGAGTCTGATGTTATTAATGGGGCACCTTTGACCCCTTCCTGTTTAGTCAGTGGGGTAGTTTTTGGGACCCCTGTGTAGTCCACTTGGCTCCTTCTAGGCTGCCGTAGTGTTCAACTCCAATATTACTAACTAATAATATGGAATATGCCAAAGCTCTGGTACCTATGTCTGTGGTGAGGTGTGTTTTGGTGCATCACCATGTTTGTTTCATACTTTGATTATCTTTGTTTTTTGGGATAATTTCAAAATGTTACCTTAACATTTAGTGGTTGGGTTATTTGCTTCACACCCATTTTAAGTTCTATTGCTGTTCTGCCCCCCCCCCCCACTTGAACATCTCCAGCTGTACTGTCCATTATTCTGTAACTTGTGGGTGGCTTTCAGGAGGGTGTCTGTTGCGGGCCGGTCCCTCAGCTGGTGGCCGCTGCCTGCTGCTCAACCTCGTCCCTTCAAAATTTCCACCCATGACCGCTGCCAACGGATTGGCGTGATGGCCAGCTCCCTGGATGACCTGATATGTAAGGTGAGGACCTCTATGAATGGTACGGTGACCAGCAGACTCGGACAGGGAATACAGGATGGCGTTTCCTGCGGTTCTGTTGCCTGTGACTTGTATCCATCAGGCAAAAGAGACCCTACTGCTCACCTGTTCCTTCCTGACTGTGGTTATGGATGAAGATGGGACTGTTGTGGATTCTGAGGACTTCTTCTCCTCCCTGCCCAACAACACACAACTCATGGTGCTTGAGAAAGACCAAGAATGGACACACAGCCAGGTAGGAAGTTCTAAGCCTTACTTCAAAGAGTGTTGGGTTGTTCTCAGGTTAAAATGCCTTAAGCACAGAAAGGTAGCTTTTGAAAGTATAGACATTTAAAAACCCAAACCCTTCTGATGTGAATCTGCTACCTGAACCACACTGCCAAGTGTTAATACAATTCTTCCCTACTTGTGGTTCTAGACCAAGAAGAAGGAGGTAGTGAAACTGACCTTTGATCTATACAAACTACATCCAAAGGACTTCATCGGATGCGTGAACATCAAAGCCAGGCTGTACGGGATGTATACGGTATCCTACGATATCGAGTGTATGGCAGCCAAGCACGTGCTCATGTGAGTCAATGCTTGGTTTGAAAAATTTACCTTGCAGATTTGATCAAGCTGTAGGTGCGGCTGCTGCCAGCATCCAAAACTGTTCTTATTCTGTTCCTTTCAGCTCAAGCTTGTGCTTCTTGGCCCATGTGACTAACACGGTGGGGCATCTGCTTCTCTGTGGCTCCTCACTTGTCCTGCAGTATTTTTCAGAAGAGGACTCCTAGAGCTGACCAACATGTCCACTTGCTGGCATCTGCATGAGCTCCTGCCAAACCATCTACAAGGTGGATCAGCTTGTGGGGTACTTGTGGAACCTAATCTTTTTTGGGAACTGGGCACCTGGCTTGGACTGTGGTAGACTGGAGTACCTAAGAGCAAACTAAACAGTTTAGACTTCTGCTCTGGCATTCCTGCTGGAATTGGCAGGGTTGTCTAGCAGTTCCATTGCCTTTTAGTGTTGCCCTATCAGCTGAGCAGAAGTGCCAATATTAGGTGTTGGATGACAAAGATTTTACTGTTTTGTATGTCTATGTATTTAAAGACATAAAATGTTAATTCTAACAGCAAAATAAAGCAGATTTTTAAAGGCTATTGTATCGATTCTTTGTTCTAGGATCACAATTCCTTCGGCACCAGATTTTGTGTACTTTACATTAAGGGAGCACATTCTATTAATAGATGTGCCCCCTCCCCCAACTGGGTGAACTGCACACAATACAGAAACTGTTTAAATGGCTTATGAATCATAACTAAATTTATATGTGGATATCATTTTTGGGCCTAAACATGTGTCCAATCTCTGGTCATTACCCTGACATCCAATATTTCAGCATCCTAATAAATGCTGCAAAGCCACATTTCATTGATAATGAATGGAAATGTTAAAATTGATAGCAGCTGTTTTTGATTTGTAGGTTTAAAAGGTGCAATAGGTGCTCACCAATGGGGGGGGGGGGTCATGTTGGCGATATCATTTTGTAAATGTGGGCGTGCGGTGATTTGTGGTCGTGTTCAAGCCCATCCCTTTCTGGGTGTGGAGGAACAGCTGAGCGCCGAGCTGCCGCTTCTGTCCGTCATTTGATCACCGGGAAGACTGGGAGCAGCAGCGTCTCCAGCGATGAGGGAAATCGTGCACATCCAGGCAGGGCAGTGCGGGAACCAGACAGGAACCAAGGCAAGTGCTTAGTTTTTTTTTTTCTTCTCCCCCACAGACAATTGGATTTTGAGCAGAATTTTTTTGGTTAAAATGCATGATATTTAAAAATCCAGCCACCTTTACACCACGGCAGCCTTAATTCTAACTAATCCGTACAAAACTTCCATTCGACAGTCAAATGATCTGATTCATCCGCAATGCTGAAATTGCATGTTTCTGTGCCAGTTTTGGGAGGTGATCAGCGATGAGCATGGGGTCGATGCTGCGGGGAACTACGTGGGCGACTCGGCGCTCCAGCTGGAGAGGATCAACGTTTATTACAACGAGGCCTCCTGTGAGTACATGCGTGAGAGTGAGGGACCTGGCTTTGTGATTCCGACCTCTTTGATATCTCAGGGTTTCCAAGTGAATCACTGCTACTGCAAGGCCAGAAATGATTCCCAGAACTGTTGCCTCCAAACCGCTGAGTCATGACCAATTTGCCATTTTTAACCCCCAACCCCCAGCGGAGAAGTATGTTCCCCGGGCGGTTCTTGTGGACCTGGAACCCGGCACCATGGACAGCGTGCGCTCCGGACCCTTCGGCCAACTCTTCAGACCAGACAACTTCATCTTTGGTTAGTAGCGTGTTAGCAGCACATTTTTTAAATGGGCTTAAAAGATCCACCTGTGTGTGCTGTAGTAAACACTGATATTGGTGTTCCTTTAGCAAATTAGCTGTTCCGTTTCATTGCTTTCATAAATGGCCTTAAAAATAACTCAGATTTTATAAATTCTACATTGATTTTTCATGCAGCAGTAAATGCTTCATTTATGCTTGATGGACCTCAACTGAAAGGATTTTATATTTTACAGACTTGGCAAAATCTTGCTATTTTATAAATTTTATAATAAAAACTAATTTATTAACTCCCAATTTTCCTGCTGATATGCTGGTACTTCAGTTCTTATAAGTCTGGCTATCTTCAATTTTCTTTGAAAGAAATCATTTAATTTTCGTTTTGTATAGACACTATTTTACAGACATTTGGGTTTGATTATTTGGCACCATCAGACATCCCCTCGATCCCCCCAGACCCCCAGGGTTGTTAAATTGAGGACTTACTGTATCAGCAATCATCCCTGGCAACTTGGCTTGAACTGTACACTTTCCTCAAAATCCAACATCCCGTTACAGACCCATTAAACTGGAGGAAAATTTCCCCAATCCCCTCTGAAGTCATCCAGACATCTGCAATAGAAATATGATAAAAATTTTGGTCACAAAAGCAGGCGAGCATGGTGTGGCCTCCTCCTACACCTCTTAGACACAAATATCTGTAACATAAATCCTTCCAAACAGTTTAATGCTCCTTCAGGTTTGTTTGCTCCCCACCCCCCTGCCTTGGTACAGCAATAAGCAGTAAATATCTTCCCATCTGATGTTTTATAAGCTGTGTTCATTAGAAAGTATTTGGTTTAAAGTTTCCCCTTTGGGATGATAAATCTGACCATGTCGGTTTGCGTCTGAAGGGATGTTAAATTCCCTGCGATTGTGACCGAGGGGGGCTGGTTAAGGCTGGGGATCGGGTTGCATCCCTCATTGCACTCTTTGTTTCTGTTGGCATGCAGGGCAGACAGGTGCAGGCAACAACTGGGCCAAGGGCCACTACACGGAGGGGGCAGAGCTAATGGACTCTGTGCTGGATGTAGTGCGGAAGGAGTGCGAGCACTGTGACTGCCTGCAAGGCTTCCAGCTCACGCACTCACTGGGAGGAGGCACGGGATCCGGAATGGGCACCCTGCTCATCAGCAAGATTCGGGAGGAATTCCCTGACCGTATCATGAACACGTTCAGCGTGGTGCCCTCACCCAAGGTGTCTGACACAGTGGTGGAACCCTACAACGCCACACTGTCCATCCACCAGCTGGTGGACAACACCGATGAGACCTACTGTATAGACAATGAGGCGCTGTATGACATCTGCTTCCGCACCCTCAAGTTGGCCACACCTACATACGGGGACCTCAACCACCTCATGTCAGCCACCATGAGTGGGGTGACCACCTCCTTGCGCTTCCCTGGCCAGCTCAATGCCGACCTGCGCAAGCTTGCCGTCAACATGGTGCCTTTCCCTCGCCTCCACTTCTTCATGCCTGGCTTTGCCCCCCTGACGGCCAGGGGCAGCCAACAATATCAGGCCCTCACTGTACCAGAGCTCACACAACAGATGTTTGATGCCAGGAACATGATGGCAGCCTGCGACCCCCGGCACGGCCGCTACCTGACGGTAGCCGCCATATTTCGCGGGCCCATGTCCATGAAGGAGGTGGACGAGCAGATGTTGGCCATCCAGTGCAAGAACAGCAGCTACTTCGTGGAGTGGATCCCCAACAACGTCAAAGTGGCCGTCTGCGACATCCCTCCTAGAGGCCTCAAAATGGCATCCACCTTCATCGGCAACAGCACTGCCATCCAGGAGCTGTTCCGACGCATCTCCGAGCAGTTTGGGGCCATGTTCCGGCGCAAGGCCTTCCTCCACTGGTTTACCGGTGAGGGCATGGATGAGATGGAGTTCTCGGAAGCTGAGAGCAATATGAATGATCTTGTTTCTGAATACCAGCAGTACCAGGAAGCCACAGCCGGGGAAGAAGCGACATTTGAGGACGAGGAGGAGTTTGATGAGTGACTCTGTCATGATTTTCCTTAATGACATGCAGACTTCTGTTAGCATTGTTTTACGGTTTGTGGTTTTCTGATGTGTTAGAACAGTAGTGTCTACAATAAAGAGCTTTCTGGAAGAGGTTAATTTTTTTTTTTCCCCAGTTTGGATGAGCTTGAAGGTGGTTAAATCTAAGTTATCTGCTTTTTTTTTTTTTTTTTTTTTAAATTTTTATGCTATTCTGAATTTCCATACTAAAGGTGTATGTATGGTGATGACTACCTGTAGTTGCAGATATTTTTGATCCTGATAGAATAAATTCTATTTACCCTAAATTACTGAAAACATTAATCCCAGAGAAATTCCTTTGGTTGACGCAATATTTTCATTCATTCATGACAAATGTAGGAATGAGTTGTAACACCTGTTGTACTAACAGATTCACTGGTCTCACTCACCAGGGATCCCCAGTCATCAACTTTACCTTTTTATCAGATTTGTCTTTAGATACTTAGATCGAGTAGTCAAACCAAAAGAGAGGGGTGGTACTTGATCCTTAACTAGTATGTACAGACATTCAAAACAGACCTACCTCTGTGAAGTGTATGTAACACAACTTACCTGTCTGCTCTGGTATTAAACTTGCCGTCTTGGATCGGAGTGGAAGGTAGTGACGACATTGTAACTGTGATGGACAGATTGACTGAAATAACAAAAGGAGTCTGCTGCCAGTAGAAACACTCAGCTCCAAGTTAAAACATTAAATGTGACAAATTCACATCAAGAAATGGTTACAGTAAATTCTTTACATTCTCAAGAGAGTACTCAAAAATTTGCTCTGAAAAAGTTCCTTCCAAAACATCACTCTGGGTAACAGTGTATGTAACCAGTTACTACCCACCTCTAATCTGGTTAAGAATGAGGCACTCCTTTTAAATTTCAAATATGCAAAAAATTTCCGTATGCTGGAGCCAATTTGTCTGCAGCACCAAAGGACCAAATGGTGTTGGTCAGGTTCAGCCTCAACCTCACTGGGTCACTGTTTCCCTTCTCCCTGATAGGTAGTAAAACAATAAAATTGTGAAGCAAATATTAGTGCCCACAAACAAACATCGATACACTTGATGCTCTGTGGAATTATAAACATTTTCACAAAGAAACCCAACATTTATATATATTACATAATGTAACTGGAGAACTGCTGCAAAAAACAAAAAAAAAATCAAATTGGAAGGCTTTTTTTTTGTATTTTTCTTTTAGTTTATATCATTTAACAATCCAAATCTTATGTACCCCACAGGTTCTGCTTCTCAGCTGACAGTACAGCTGCTCCAAAACCAGAGTGTGTGCTTCGCGCAGCTGCTAGGGACATGTGTGGAGCGCTGACTCAGGCCCCAGGGAATTCCGGAGAGGAGAGCTGTTGAAAAGAAGGTAGAGAGCTAGACCGGGCACGGCAGAGTGGGAGGGGAGGGGATGGGACAGGACGGGACACAGCAGGGCGGGCCAAGATGGGGCTGCCAACCAGATACAAGCAAGTGCATGAATCAAAAATCACACAGTTCAACACGCCCGTCAATCTCAGTTACAAGTATATTTTATTGTCTTATGTTTAAGTTTGTGTTGAAAAACGTACACTTCCAAATGCTGCAAGTGATGATTCGGCATCCAAAATGCAGCATTATGGTTACTCGACGGAAAGCTCCACGTCTACCACCAATTTGCCAACGCGCGGAGCTTGAACGTAATGACGATTGCGTTAATGATAAAAACTCCACCTTCACCACCTAACACAGTAACGTTGCCGATTGCTTTCTACCCGAATCTTACAACACACAACGCAACCATCAATTAAATAAGCACTCGATTTAAATCATATTCACAAGACATTTGTCTTTGGCGAGATTCAAAATCCCTTTTACTAATTTCTTAATTCCGTGCAACACCTTGCCAACCAACAAGAGTGCAATTTAGATCTAACCAAAGCGAAGCGATTGCTGAAAATTTGCTTCCCTCCACTTCACAGAAGCAGAATCAATGAGCAGGTTGAAAAGAAACAAATGTTCCTCTTTTCACCCAACAATGAAGTGTGTTTCTATACATTCCATGTCTTGGAGGAGCTGCATAAAAAAAAAAATATATATATTCCCCACCTCCTTCAAGTTGTAAATACACTTTAATTTCACACAATCAACAGGCTTCTCCTCAATCGTCTCCCAGCTATTATACCTTCAAGAGAGGGTGTGGCTATGACCCACACACACACACACGCACGCACGCACGCACAGGTGATGGGGAACAACCAACAAGTGCTTACTTTAGGTTAGATCTGTTACAGAGGTCTACTGAGGAAACTTTGCACCGCTTTAATGAGTGGACCAGTTATGAGAGTGTGAACTGAAGCTTCACAAACCCACCAGCCCTCCCCTTGCATTGTTCCTCCCTCACCCCACCTAGGGTGCCGGCTGTGCTCAGAAGGGCATCCCGCCTGTGATCTGCCGAGCAATTTGCTCATCAGTGCTCTCCTCTTTGTCCTTGTCACGCTCCTTGTTCCAGTCCTTCAGGCCCTCGGGTAGGGAGGTGTCTTCATCCACACTCCCCGTCCCCTCCACAAACTCCTCGTACGAGGACTTCTCGGCAAAAGGCCGCCGGCCCAGCAGCTCCACCATGTCGTTCTTGTCCAAGACCTCCTTCTCGAGCAGGCGTAGTGCCACCTTTCACAGAAGTGAAGGACACATTATAAACTCTCAAGGCAATAACATCCACAACATCAATCTGTTACTGATAACACTTGACTCTTCTCCTCTGTTACAAATACGGTCAGTTCACACAAGCGAGGACCTCTGCATGTCAAATGCATCTTCTGAGCCAAAGAGGCCAATGGTTGTTACCCATAGACTGCAGCTTTACCTTCTCCACCTCAGTTTTCTTCTCTGCGAGCAGGGCTTGGGTGCGCTGGTACGCCGTGTTGATGAGCTGCCGCACCTCAGTGTCGATAAGGCGAGCTGTAGCTTCGCTGTAGGGCTTCTCCAGCACCATCTCACCTTGCCGAGGGAGGTCAAAGGACACCTGACCCACCTTTTCATTCATCCCAAACTGCACAATCTGTAAAAATGATTATCACAGGAGTGTTCAGTTGGTTAGTCAACAGTTAACAGGCAAGAACAGACTTAACCTGTTCCTCTGTCAGATCAGAAGAAAATATAGATTCAATTTTGGTGCTGTGTTCCACCTCATGTTCTCTGCTGCTCCCGAAGCTGACCTAGATGAACTGTTTGTTCCATTTGTTTAAGGTTTACATGCATTTGATCCAACAAGTACTGGAGACCACCAAACTGCACCAGAGTCACAGTCCCATGACCCACGTAAGGTAGCTCTGTCATACCTGAGCATAGGCACTCTGAGTAACTTTCCTCAGGTCATCCTGAGCCCCTGTGGTGATCCTGCCAAAGAAGATCTCCTCAGAAACACGCCCTCCGAGGGTCATGCACATGCGATCCAGCAGCTGCTCCTTTGTATAGAGGTACTGCTCTTTGGGCAGATACTGAGCATAGCCCAGACCCTTCCCTCGAGGGATGATGGACACCTGGAAGCAAACAGTCACAGACAGCATAACAACAAGACATACATTAAAGCAGTAAAAGCAGCCTCAACTGAACAGAAATTACCATATTATCCAAGTGACTCCCTTGCTTATGCAGAAGCATTGGCCAAAACTGACGTAATAAAAATAACATCTACATCCGTTTTAAGAACCTTAGGATTCCGTAACTGCTTGTACAAATTGGTCTGTAAACATTTTGTGGCAGAAACTGTGAAAGGTAGGATTAACAATTAAGAACACCGTCTAATCCCAGACTAACCTTCAGCAGCGGATCCGCATGCTCCAAAAACCACCCTGCGACAGCATGGCCAGCCTCATGATAGGCTACAGTCTTCTTCTCTTCTGGCTGGAGGACCTGGGTCTTTTTCTCAAGGCCTTAAAATTCATATTCCAACAAAAAAGGAAAAAAAAAAAAAAAAAAAAAAAAAAAAAAATCACACGTATAAACTCAGAATTACTACAATAACACTGAAGTATTAAGCTTCACAGATGGCATGCAGCCTATGTTGCGTGCTCACCTCCTATGACGCGCTCGATGGCCTGCTCAAAGTGCTTCTGGGTGATGGCGTCTGAGAGGTGTCGAGCAGCTATCAGTGCTGCTTCATTGCACACGTTGGCAATGTCAGCTCCTGATGCACAAACACGAAATCAATGAGAAATAAAGACACTTGAAGCTACGACATGCTCCTAAGCTTTTGTGCTGAGCGCTGATACAGTGAACCGGATCCATTCATTACACAACTCATTCTCAATGTGGCGGACCTCAGTTTTATGGGTTTTGTGATCCAATGCAAAAATATTCCGTTAAATTTTTTTTTTTAATTATAACTACTGAAAAAAAAAGTTTTTAAGCATAATCCATCCACTATCAATAACTGCGTAATTCTGAGCAGGGTCACACAGTTTAAAAGCATAATATAAAGAAAAATAGAAGTATTTAACACATTTTTTTAGATGTTTTTGGATAAAATAATTTCATCAATGTATAAAACATTTTAAATAATATCAATATAGTCCCTCTGAAAAGAATCATCAAACCATTGTTAGAAGGCGGCACAGCGCCCCCTAGTCCCCTTGCAGCAGCATTAGAATCCTTGTATCCGCACCTTAAGTGTTTTCTGTATATTATTCAGTGTACTGCATATGCTGTGCATGTTTCAGTATTATTTTATGAGGCACATTACATGTTCATTATACATTGCATTATAAAGCATTACTGTAGTACATAGTACAGTTATACAGTATCGTAGTAAAAAAAAACATTATACTTAAAAGATGCTTTTGATTTTGCCACACCCAGACACCTCCTCTCCCCACATCAAGAAAATCAAGACTGTATTTAAACTGCTGGTCAAGGTAATCAGCAATGATCGAGGTTGGTAAAAGTATCAAAGTAATGATGCTTCTCATCTAGAGTTACACTATATTTACCGTGAAATGTCACAACGCTGACAAAATCAACCCCTCAACAGAGCTGAACCTACTTAGAGAGAAACCTTCCTGGCATCAGGCTGCTCAGACAGATTGCCAGCATGTAGCATTGCCCCAGTCATGCTAAAAAGAGGTTTAGTGTAGAGAGGTGCCTCACCTGAGAAGCCTGGAGTGAGTGCTGCCATCTTCCTGGCCAAAGCTTCCTTTTCCAAGTTTGAATCCAGCTTCAGGGGTCTCAAGTGCACTTTGAAGATGGACGCTCGGCCCTTGATGTCAGGGGGGCCTTGACGTATAAGACCCAGAGATACGGTAAAGAGCAAAAAATACATACATAACAAAGCAGAAACTTAAAACAAATACAAGAATGTGTACCAATGTATATCTGCCTGTCAAAACGGCCCGGTCTCATAAGAGCTGGATCCAAGATGTCAGGTCTATTGGTGCCTGCGAGCACCACCACGTTGGTGGCTGTGTTGAACCCTTCAAAGATGGGGAAAAAAAGACTAATCACAACATATTCATTTCTCTTTCTTAAGCTGCAGTGCTTTTGAATTACAACCCCGTTCCTCACGGTCTACAGTCTGTTCTTAGTCAGCTGCTGCCTTTTGCTTTGACAATAAAGCTAAGAACATCCATGGTAGTTCTTTCCTAAGCCTACATAGATAGGGAATGAAGAATCAGTGCAACCGGTTAAACCCATTGCTGGGAGAATGAGCCTTCCTCACCATCCATCTCCACCAGCAGCTGGTTGAGAGTGTTCTCCTGCTCACTCTGCCCACCGAAGTTGCCCCGCCCTCTCTTACGCCCCACCGCATCAATCTCGTCAATGAAAAGGATGCAGGGGGCATTTTTACGAGCCAAAACAAATAGGTCCCGAACCTAAGAATGAATCAAATGAGAACACTTCAAATGCTGTCAAACCTGTTACTTCCCCAACCTCAAATCTCAGCCAGGGAACACGGGACTAGATTTTGGCCCAAATCTGGAATGTCATGAGAAAATGACTCTTAAAAATTCTAGCACAATAATATTACAGGCATGCTAAAGTACACAAAGGTATAAAAAACTTCACACAAGAAAATATTTATAGAAATTCCTGAGGGTAATTATAAGCAGGTTTAAGCCTAATAAAGTAATAATACTTTCTGCTTAACAGATCTGCAAAGCCATTAACCAACTGACCGAGCACTACATCTACAGCCATGAAAAAAACAGCTAAACAGCACTGAGAACAAAGAGAAGATCTTCACCCACCCTGGCCGGCCCCACACCAACAAACATCTCTAGGAACTCTGAACCATTAACGGTGATGAACGGCACGTTGGCCTCCCCGGCTGTTGCTTTGGCTAACAGAGTCTTTCCTGTACCAGGGGGTCCCGTGAGGATGGCTCCCTTAGATAGGCGAAAACAGGGTACAGTACTTAGATTTTGGATAGTCCAAATTATACAGAAAAACAATTTCATTTTATGTCAACAAAAAAATGCATAAAATGCAGTTTTACAGAAAGGCCTCTGTTCTTGATCCAATTCTATATACCTTGGGGATCTTGGCACCCAGGTCCTGGTACTGCTTGGGGTTCTTCAGGAAATTGACAAACTCCATGATCTCAAGCTTGGCCTCTTCGCACCCAGCCACATCCTTAAATTTAACATCAATCTCGTCACGCAACACCTTGGCCGTGGTCTCACCCACACTGAAGAGGCCCCCCATGCCACGGCCGGGACGTCCACCAGCTACGGGGCTCCGGCGCAGAGTGAAGAGCAGGAAGGCGATGATCAGCACGGTGGGAAGCATGCTCAGGAGGAAGGAGCTGCAGCAGCAGGAGGAACAGTTTGGCCAAAGTTCAGAAATCTGTGTAACTGTCACACACACACACACACACACACACAGCATGACAGCCTTGGCAACTGTAGCAGTTCCCTGCTTTCAGTAATTTGGTGGGTGAATCATGGTGAAGTCATCAATGTTTACTATATACAGTATAACAATAACAGTTTTTCACTGTAACAATGCCAAGAACCAGTCAAGAATAGAGACATTTTTAAATATTTATTTGCTGCCCATTTTAGGTAACAGCAGAAGGGAACAAATTGGTATAAACTTCTATTTAAAAATCCTGAGTCCCGCTATTGTTATCTGCAACAAAACCTGCTTCTCTTATTTTTCTCCTCTTTGCCATAAAAAAAAAAAAAAATCATCCTGTATTTACACCAAGGACAAAAACAATTAAGGCTAAGCCGTTGTGAAAATGATATTCTCCAAAGTAATATAAACAAGTTTGTCACCGTGGTAACATTCTTAAATTAAATCTCAATGTATTAAGCTAATACTTTTGGTCAAGTGAGATTATAATACAAATGCATTAGAAATTATCTGCTCACTTATACAGCTGGGTAATTTTACTACTATAATTCAGAGTAGCCTGATCAAGAGCACTACAATGAGATGGAACAACAGTTTCCATGCCATCTGCCCCTCAATAGGTGGAGTAACGCTGACCGAGAAGCTGACTTACACCTCTTTCACACACTGATAAACACACTGAGTGAAACCTTTCTCTGCCTCACCCGTCACTCTCAGAGGTATAGACCACTGGCAGCTTGTTCTCCCCCTCAATGCCCAGCTCCATCTGCGCTGTCTCAAGGTTCCGCTCAAACGTGTCCACACTGCCGATGTTGAACCACACGTATTGCTGTATGCAGAGAGAACCAAGCCATAAAGGAGCACTCAGCGCTTCCATAGAGATGTTCACAATGAAACAAAAATGAGCACTGCTATACATAGCACATTCACAACCAGCTTTATTATAACCCCAAATCAGAAAAAATTGGGACAGTATGGGAAATGCAAATTTAAAAAAAAATGCAGTGATTCTTACATTTACTTTGACTTTTATTTCATTGCAGACAGTATGAACCCAAGATATTTCACGTTTTGTCTGGTCAACTAACATTTCATTTGTTAATATACATCCATTCCTGCATTTCAGGCTTGCAACACATTCCAAAAAAAGTTGGGACGGAGGCAATTTGGAGCTAGTAATGAGGTTTAAAATAAAAAAAAAAAAAGATGAAATAATAATGTGATTTCAAACAGGTGATGTCAACAGGTGATTGTAATCATGATTTGATACAAAAGCAGTATCCACAATAGCCTGAGTCTTTGAGGTGCAAAGATGGGCAGAGGATCTCCAGTTTGTCAACAATTGCATAAGAAAATTATTGAAATGTTTAAAAACAATGTTCCTCAAAGAAAGATTGGAAAGGATTTTCATATTTCTCCCTCTTTCAGTGCGTAAAGGGCAAGGGTGGAAGCCTAAGCTGAACACCCATGATCTCCAATCCCTCATACGGTACTGCATCAAGAACCGTCATTCATCAATAGCTGATATAACCACATGGGCAAGGGATTACTTTTACCATGCACAAAAGAAGCCTTATATTAACAATGTCCAGAAGTGGCATCAACTTCTCTGGGCTCGGAAGCTGGGATGGATCATCACAGTGGAAATGTGTATTGTGGTCAGACGAATCGGTAATCCAGATCTTTTTTTGGAAGAAATGGACTCCATGTGATCCGGACCAAAGACGAAAAGGACCATCCAGACCGTTATCGGCAACAAGTCCAAAAGCCAGGGTCTGTCATGGTATGGGGTTGTGTCAGTGCCCTTGGCAAAGGTAATTTACACTTTTGTGATGGCAGCATTAATGCAAAAAGTATACTGAGATTTTAGAGCAACATATGCTACTTTTAAGATGACCTCTTTTTCCAGGGACGTCTATGCATTTTTCAACAAGACAATGCAAAACCACGTTCTGCACACATTACAAAGGCATGGCTGCGGAAGAAGAGGGTACGGTACTGGACTGGCCTGTCTGCAGTCCTGACCTGTCCCTAATAGAGAATCTGTGCAGAATTCTGAAACGAAAAATGCGACAACAATGACCCTCTACTGTTGAACACCTTAATACATGTTTGCAGGAAGAATGGGACAAAATAACACCTGAAACGTCTCATCGCTTGGTATCCTCAGTGCCAAACTGTATTTTAAGTGTTGTGAGAAGGAATGGCAATGTTACAAAGTGGTAAATACTGTACCGTCCCAACTTTTTTTGGAATGTATTGTAGGCCTGAAACGCAGGAATGGGTGTATATTAATTAATGAAATGTTAGTTGGCCAGACAAAACATGAAATATCTTGGGCTCATACTGTCTGCAATGAAATAAAAGCCAAAATAAATATAAGAATCACTGCATTTTCCATACTATCCCAACTTTTTCTGATTTGGGGTTGTATATCTACTACAGCCTTCTGAGAAATAACTAGCAAAACAAAACACAAAGGGGGGAAAAAAAACACACACACACATTGCTGCTTAATGGAAAATTAAGTAAGTCAAAAGCCTAAGAAATAAAGCAAACAAAGGTCCTTTAACCAAACTCGTTCATATTCAGCTCAGCATTAAGCAACAGAACGTCAACTCACACCACTGACTGGAGCCTTCCCAGGTGAAAAGATGACTTTGACATAACGCTTGTTAATCACTTCCAGTCTGTCCACCTGCAGAGAGAGAGCTTGGCTTTTGACTGAGCTCTACAAAGTTGGCAGTAATCTAAGTTAAAGATGCTAGAGCAAACTGAGAAGTACAAAAGAATAAAACTGACCATTTAAAAAAATAAAATAAAAAAAACTGACATGGACAAAGTAAAGACTTCATTAAAAGTGAGCAAGATGAAATTCAATCCATTAAACACGTACAACTCCTTTGGAGAGGTAACTGCTGACGAAGTCTTTCCAGGTGACCTCCTGGGCAGCATTACGGAAAAAGTAGTAGTAGCCGACGGCGGTCCAGAATGCTGCTGCACTCAGGAAGTACATGCGGAACTCCTTATCATCCCAGGGTACTTCACCCTGCGGTAAATGGAAGTCTAAGTAGAAGCCAGTACATTTCAGTTAGTCTTAGTTATTACCCACCATTTGTTGTCAGACCTCACCTTCTGTAACCGGGTCCACCAAGTTGAGTCCTCCTTTCTGCCACCTCTTCTCCCTCCACCACCTGCTGATCCCCCACTTCCCCCACCAGCATTCTCACCACCTCCTCCAGATGGCCTTCCAGAGGATTTCTGTGTACTAGTAGGCTTGGCCTCTGAAAAGACAAAAGAGTGATCAACCCTCTGTTATACACTTGCAACATTTTTTCTGACAGCTGAGAAAGTTGGTGAGGTGGACTTGAGGTGTCTGAGGATCTCATTTGATAGTGTCAGATGAACCACCTCCTGCTCTCTATCAACAAAACAAAGGAGGCGGTGGTTAATCTTGGACATGTTTAAGAGTTCTTGTGTCAGGTTACCTTTGAGTGTGGAGGCAGTACTAATCTAAGTATTTGGGGATTGGGGGGGGCTGCACCTTTAGGTTCCGATTTGGTCGGCTTGGCTTCGCTCCTCTTAGGACTGTTATTGGGGAAGAACTTCTCAAACCCTGGAGAGGGGGAGAAAAAACACATTCTGGAGTCACAATTGTTGGAATTAACAACAGTGACCAAGAAGTTCTCAAACCAGAATTTTGTAACCCCAGAAGTACGACAACCAAAGGTGTACAACACAGAAGTTGTTATATTAGATTACTCAAATTCCAAAAAAGCAGTAATAAAAATATTGCTCCTATACACAATAAACCTGCTCCTATCACTGATATGTTGTCAGGTTGTAAGGTTAGCTTGTCACTGGGTAGGTATATGTGTAGGCACAATCAGGTGCTGAAATGCCTGGCTGTGGCCATTGAGAGGTGGAGGGTGCAGGTAAGGTCAAGACATTAGGCTTGAAGTTCAGTGGTTCAGTTTGTTAGGGGAGGGGACGGGACCTGGGAATGTTTAGGTAGAAAGGAGGTAAGTCAGGTGAGGGGAATTAGAGACTGGGAAATGCAGGTCGACTTGGGAGGAAAATTAGTTGTGTCCCAGGAAATAGTTAGTAGAAGCTTGAGACCTGATATGGTACTGTGGTCAGTAAACCAGCGGGTAGTGTATTTTATAGAGCTCACAGTCCCAT
Organism: Heterotis niloticus; assembly: GCA_018136845.1. Lineage (NCBI taxonomy): Eukaryota > Metazoa > Chordata > Actinopteri > Osteoglossiformes > Osteoglossidae > Heterotis > Heterotis niloticus. The sequence continues at coordinate 21,659,845 of CM030903.1, forward strand.
GGGAGGGGCTAATTGATGACACTCACAAAAGGAAGACGCTCAGGTATAGTGAGCTGGCGATGGAAGTAGAGGGGTAGGGTTGGAGTGCGAGAATTAGGCCGTTAGAAGTGGGGTGTCGCGGCTTTATAGTCATCAACATTGGTGCTGTTTCACGAACTCGGAATCCGAGGACAGTGCTTACAGCAGGCGGTGAGGGAGATGATGGAGGCTGCTGAGCAAGGAAGTCTTTAGATATGGAGGAAAAGGACCAGCGCGGATAGAAGTCAGGCGGCGAAGCCTTGAGTTGGAAGGATTTGGGTTAAACTATAGTGGTTAGCAGTAAGCAGGCAACGGTGTTTGTGTGGCGTTTGGTTAATGCGAAACGTGGATTAGATAGTATTAAAGAAAGTAGGAAAGGAGTTTCTTCCTTGCGGATAATGAGTGGTAGAATGGGCAGTGAGTGTGTGGTTAGAGGGGGTGCTAAAGCGAATAGCATGCATTGCGCTGTGTTGTGTTGCTGGGTAGCGCAATGCTGTATGTGGTGGTGGAATGGAGCAGTTCTGGGATGCCTGAGCTGCGGTTGAGCCTTCAGGAGGTGTCGTGGGCCTAACTCGATGAAGGAAGGTGCCCACTTGACAACCCCAATGAGAAACTACACCATCACTTCGCTATGCCATTTTTGGGTTTGTAGTTCACTAGCATCGGTATTAGGGAGATACAAACCATTTCAAAGTGGCTAGATAGGCTTGCTGTGGGTTGAATATGGAGTTGCTGTGGTGGTTGAGGGTTAGTATAAGGTAAAATGGGGCTTAGGAGGAAGGCTGGGTCGGCAGTGAGATCCCCTTCATAGTGCAAGTTCTTTTGTTAAGCACTATGTGTTTGATATGAACCAGTAAGAGCAACAGCAAGTATCACTAAAGCAGGATTCTTTAGCACCCTGAACAAATGATGATGACAGGTGCAGGTACGATACACAGTTTAACCTCACCTTTAGGAGGTTTGGAGCAAAGTCTTCTGTAGGTCCCGAGCACATTGGCCAGAAGAGTCCCCTTATCGAGCGCAAGCTGGGTGTCAAGCGGCCCACACACCTTTCATTTCCAAAAGAGGTTTAAAAAAAATAAGCCAATGAAACCTTCTTACACCAGGGCACATTAATATTTTATGCATGCATGGCTGACTGTAAGGTGGAAAAACAATGAAAAACAGAAAAAACAATCAACGATGCTGTCATTTATACTCCAATACACGACACTGTAGGGCAGCAGGTGGTGCAGTGGCTAAAGAAGTTGCTGGTTCGAATCCCACCACTCCTACTGTAGGACCCTAGATCAGGGTATTTACTCTGACCTGATACAGTAAAAATACCTTGCTTCACCCGTGAGGAGAACATTGCAAAAAAAAAAAATCATTCATCATATAAATCATTTTGGTCATATTCACCTCCCAAGCTCAGGGAATGAATCCACCTGAAATCTGAAGATCTTTAACAGCAATCTGCAAGGGCAGGTAATGAATTGAGAAAAAAAAATATTTCCTGTATCTTAAAAGGTGCTTTTAAGTTGGAGAGGTGGCTGCAAACAAACCCCAGTGAGCAAAATGAAGATTTAAAAATGACATTTAAACATTGCTTTTACATAGTAAACAAGACGCGGAAGCTTGGTGCTGTAGCAGTCGCCGTTAGCAAAGGCAATGTCACACAGAGGCCTCATGTGGACCAACACATGCAACGGGTTCTTTTAATAAACCTGCTTTATTTTACAATAACGGCTATTCTAAATGTTTTAAAAGACCGGTTTTCAGACGCGTTCCAAACTGCCACCCTCAAATCGCCCTTTAAATAAACACCTCAGTCGGGCACCCACCAGGGCAGAAGCTCCGCTTCGGATGTGAGGAGAAAGGAGGCTTCTGAAGAAGGTCCTGCACCCGGAGGACAGGCAAAGGTACCGGTGGGCCATGGTGACCCGCTTCTCACGACCGCACCTCCTCCAAAATGACCGAAAAGCTAATTCGGAAAGTACCGGACCCCTGGCAGCGCTGCTAAACAAATGTCACCATCCTGCACAGCGCGACTATCCGCCATTCTGCGTTACGCAATTTGCGTAGTGACGTTAGACGTCAGCACGTTCTTCTGATTAAGCCCCGCCCCATTCACTAAAGGTGCTTTTTTTATTTATTTATTTTTTTTAAAGCGTTCAAAGCTGCGCATAAAATGAACGTATTTTAAATTAATTGTCTGGGAAAAATAAACGAACAAATAATTTAAATAAACAATGAGATAAAGAAAAAATAATAAAATAAAATAGAGATTTTTAACATAATATGAAAAAATGTAAATGTGTATAGCAATATATACATATATAAATATATGATGATATACAGTATAATGATAAATACCGTATATTGTACATCACTTTGTATATTTGTCATGTTTTCCTCATGGGTGCAATAGTATATTCTTACTCTGTCACTTCAGAGTAAATACCCTGATCAAGGGTCCTGAAGATTCTTATTAAACAGCAGTAACATTTCTGGACCAAGACCAGGAACTGAACCTCAATTTCCTACGTGCTATACTATCCAATGTACTGTATATAAATATATATAGTAATATATAAACATAACGATTTATACTGCATGCTGTACTTTACTTTCTGGGCAGCACCAGGGCCTGACATGATCCATCCCTACCTGCTAAAGACACTTACAGCTCTACATACACTGCCCGGCCAAAAAAAAGTGACACACTCTAATATTTTGCTGGACCGCCTTTAGCTTTGACTACGGCACACATTCGCCATGGCATCGTTTCGATAAGCTTATGCAACGTCACAACATTTATTTCCATCCAGAGTTGTGTTCATTTTTCGCCAAGATCTTGTATAGAACACGGGAGAGTCGGATGGCTGCGTAAAGTCTTCTCCGGGGCATCCCAAAGATTCTCAGTGGGGTTAAGGTCTGGACTCTGCGGTGGCCGATCCATGTGTGAAAATGATGTCTCTCTCTCATGCTCCCTGAAGTACTCTTTTACAACTTGAGCCCCATGAATCCTGGCATTGTCATCTTGGAAGAAAAATCCATTGATGGATGGAAAAACCTGGTCATTTAGTACATTCAGGTAGTCAGCTGAGCTCATTTTTTGGGAACATAATGTTGCTGAACCTAGACCTGACCGACTGAAGTAACCCCACATCATAACACCAAGTTAAATCCAGGTGCTGACTTTTTTTTTTGGCTAAGCAGTGTACCTGCCTAACTGCCAAAATGAACCAGCTGCAAACAAATGGTTCCCACCCACCCAAGGAAGGACTGTCCTAGTCATGAGAGACCCCACTAAGGCACAAGAAGCATTCAATTACCACTCAATAACCTGCCTACTCATAACATGGAAGCTCCTGACAGGCATCACAGCCACCAGGCTGAATGCACATGCGGGTAAGTACAGGATCACTGCCCAGAAAGGGACTGGAAGCAACAGCAGAGGCTCAAAGCACCAGTTGGTGTTAGACGGAGCTGAACATCAACATTCCAAGACCAGGCAGCCCAACTTAGGTGTTGGATCGATTGCAGAAAAGCAAATGACTCAGTGCCACACAAACAGATGGTGAACAGCTAGCACAATACAATGGCAATAAGACACTAGCAGCCTTCATCCAGAACTCAAAGAAACTTGAAATCACAATCATTCAGTTGCTTGAAGCTTACATCATGACTAAGAGACACCCTCAGATGATTTGTTTTAATTTTATTTTATTTTATTTAACTTTAAGATAATTTGAAGCACTGGCCCATTAACCTAGTTCCAGCTTCTGCAATTACATACTATTACCGCTAGATGGCAGCCAATCTCGTCGTTCTAAGGGCCCAGCCAGGAGGAAAATACATATAAATAAATAAATAAATAAATAAATAAATAAATAAATAAATAAATAAATATTATAATTATTATTGCCTACCTACACTTTCTACTGCTTGCCATTAAGAATAAGAATGCTATAACAAAAGGAGTGCATAAATAATATATAAGTGTGTAATATTTTCAAGGCTCAGCACTGGAGGAAAACCATTATCTCTCCAGCATCGCTGCTCTGGAAATTTGGGTACGGGATGTTTTGTCTTTTAGTGAACAACCCTAAAAATACAGCTTGGATTCTGTGGAACAGGTGATTAAACAGCCTGTCAAATGTGTATACAATTCCTTTTACTTGTGAGTCATAGACACGGTCGACATTTTGGCAATGACAGTATCCACAGTAATAAAATCATATGCACTGATGTTCTTTTAATATTTCTTTAGCTGTGTCCGGTGTTCTGACACAAAAATGGTTACATAACATTGGGAAAATGATTAGGAAGGTAATTTAGAGCGAGTTCAGATGAAGGTGTCTCATGGCAGCCAGAGCAGGGTCGCCTTCAGCGAAAATAGCTTAAATGGGGGAAATCCTCCAGGAACCTTATAAGGATGGAGCTCAAGCTTCAGGAGACAGATGAGGTTGACGGGGAGCTGCAGACCTCGGGCGCGTCACACAGTCTGCTGCTGTGGAAACAGAGTGGGGCTGCCCACATGTTCCAAAAAAGGCAGGGCAGCCTAGGAGGCGGGGAGTCGGAAGAGGGTGGTGAACGGAGAGCCGCTCGGGTTTGAAAAGAAGAACTCCAGCCTCTGTTGAGCTCACTAACTGAGGGCAGACGGACAAACCGGAGCAGAAATGACTCCCCCTAGAAGGGAAGAGGACACACGTGCAGCTTCAGGAGCAGGCAATGGCTGTGTTGCAACCCCTGGATGTTCCCAGCCTGGGGATGGTGCAGTGACTTGGTGCTCCTGAACTCAGTTGGGGACACGAGTGGCAGCAGACCACTGGGGGACTGGGGGCCATGTGGCCAACTAAGGGGGACTCTGTGCGCCGCTGGCTCAAGCTAAAGTTCAGCAGGAGGGGCACCCTGCTCATCGCCCTCTTCTGGTTCGGGACATGGGTGTTTCTCAACGGCCTGCTATTTGTACACAGGACTATGCTGTCAGACTTCTGCACTGATGTCAAGAGTAAGAAGATCATTCAAAGACTGGTAGGACTTTTGCTTGATCCTACATACACACACACACACACACAAAACCCTAACCCTAACCCTAATCCTCTGTGCTCTTCCCTTTAACCACAGGATCACAAGGCTTGAAATCATAGCTGAATTCTGTGCAAGGGGTCCTTCTAACTGCTAACTGATTATTAAAGCCATATTTTAGTATTTATTCATACTGTAACACAACATAACATACCAATAGTGCTGTCAGTATTTCTATTTAAGGCAGAAAATTGTGCAATATTATAACATTTCTTTATCTGTTTTAATTAGAAAATATCAAAGTTGATTCTAAACTGGAAGTCTGGCAATGATCTCCAAAGTGGTGGAACACACTTCTTTTCTTCAGAACTTCAAAACCCTCAAGAGTCTTCAAGAAGGGGCTTAAAATCATCTCGAACACTTAAAACTGGAGCTCCTGTAACAGAAAAGTTACTCTGCTTTGCATTTGCCTTTTTTATTATAGCCATTTATAGCAGTACTAAATAACGTCAATACAAAGCAAACAGTAACAATATTTATTACCATTTATTACCCAGAACACAGTAGTAAGACCTTCCAGCTGAGTTGTTTACTCTTTTGACCGTTGTGTTTAAAAGTTTTTCTGTACAGCGAACTTATTTTTACCAAAACTGCATGTCATTTTGTAGAAAAGCAACTGCTCAAAGAAAAAAATGTGAATGAAAATGCGGTGTAATTTATTTGTAGTGAATGCGAGTGAAAACATTTTGTTACTTCAGCATCTGTTCAAGTGCATTTGTTCATTCTGAGTCCTTTGCCTCAACATCTCACCAAGAATATTTCTTAAAGCTCCTCTGCACCTCAGAAGTGATGGCGAAATGTTGCCAAAAAAGAATCCCAGAAGGTGAAGTAGGAGGACACCTGAGCGTCAGGACGAATTGCTTGAAGCAAAAATATGCAGATGAGCAGAGAAAGAGGGAGAAAAGGAACTGGAATGAACCTCGATCCAGCGGTTAATTCAAGCAAAAGGCCATTATGGAAAGAGTGACTTTTAAAGAAAGGGACAGAAGAGGCAAAGAAGAAACAGATGTTGGTAGGAAGAAGAAATCCCAAGTTATGAGTTATTTCATTGCTCAGCTGATGCTTTATAAGAAGTAGCTTAGCCTTTTTTATAAATTCTTACAGTTGGGAATCTCTTGCAGCAATAAATATCTTGCCGTCATTCATTTTTCACATGGAAAATATTGATCAGTATCTTAAAAAATGATAAAGGCAATCAAAATACAAAGTATGCAAAGTTACGTTGGCCAGTAAAAATAATGCTGCAGAAAAACATCAGACGAATCACAAAAAACAAAATTTTCCCAGGGGATTGGAAAAAATTAATATTACATCTGACTGTTGCAAAGCAGATAAAGCCATTAAAAAACACACACAAAACCCCATCTCCTCCCCATCCAAAATAAAACAAATATAAACCATGAGAAGCCCAAACATGAGGAAAGGAACTTTTGTTTTCCCAAACCGATCCTTGGCAACCTGCCCGACTCCCCTAAATGCCATCAGATGAGTCTCCTTCTCATATGAGATCTCCAGCTCAGTTGTTGTTTGTCTGAAAATATTACTGCAGGTCTGCAGTGATTTATGATTATTACCCATTTTTCTGTGAAAGTAAAGACAGACCTAACAGGAACGTTTGTTCTTACTTTGTCTAACATGCTAGTATTTATTAGTTTCAGATTTATAGATGTTGAAAGGCAAACAAAATCTGAAAATGCTTGCAGTCATGGTCAGTGACGTCAAAATAAGGTTCTTAGGGATTTCTGTAGCCTTCGCTGCATTTGTATAACTTTTTAAATGTACTATAATAGAAAACGATTTTCCTTGTTTTTTTCGTATAGCGAGAAGTGGTCAGTGGAGGTGGTGGCAATGGCATCGCAAGATGTGGTGGTGGTGGGGGGAGTGATCCTATAGTGGGAGGTGGTCAGTGGTGGTGGTGGTGGTGGTGGTGGTACAGGGACTGAGCAACTGTGCAGCCTCTTGCAGGCATGTCTGATTTGATCTACAATTTTTTTACCATAAATTATGCATTGGAAATATTTCAACACGGAGGAATCATGACTATTATAACTGCTGAGAGTAAGTGTTGTAATAATAGTAAAAAAAATAATAATTGAAATGAATGCGATTAAAATAAGGAGTTTCGTTTTATGAGAATTCACTTAACAAGCAGGTTTTCAGACACAAACTACGAGTATTACCTGTGGGAAGCCTGCACTTTATTACACTTTTTTTTTTTTACTTTGCATGCCAGTGAGATTACAGTGCAGCGTAATGAAGACCTCTGAGGATTCCTGCATTTCGGCGAAGGTCAGAGACACACGACGTATTTATATTTCACATGCGTCCTCACTTGAACTCATCTTACACCAGTGCCACATATTTCAGCTACCGTTACTACCGCTGCCTCGAAAGACAGGTCTACCTGTGCTGCTCCTGCCTAAAGCTGGATGTTTTCGGTTTCTCATCGTTTTGGGACTCTTGTAAGCCCCAGAAAATACTCAGAGCATAAATATTGAAAACATCTCATTGGCAGTAGCCCCAACAAACTGTTAACCAACCTTCTCAAAAGACCCTCAAGTTTAGTACAGCATCGAGTTTCCATTTAATTTAACAGCTCCAGGAAAATGTACCTAAAATTGTTTGCAGTATAAAAAGTCTGGAATATTTTCCAAAACGGAGCCCTCACAAATGATCGAGCTTGGCTTCTTTTGCTGAGCTTCAGCTCCTACGACTGAATTCTCTTTGGTCTCTGAAACATGGAGCTCTGTGACTCCGCAAGATCACAAATAATTTGCTTCATCTAAACAAAAGACTCTTCTCCTTGCATGAAGTGAAATTCCTGCAGCAGTTGATAAAATCCTGTTTTTACTTCCATTTATCTTTTTTCGCTATAATCGAGCACACCTGTATTTATGCAGCAATGGCAGTTGGCACCGATACTTGTTTACATGTCAGAGACTTTCACTTTATGAAAGTGAATTTCTAATAAGCACAATGCTGAGCTGGGAGTAGCTGGGGGGGTTGCTATTATTTGAAGCAGGTGCACCTGTAGATCAGGGTGTCAGAGCTGTGCATGAGTTATTTCCACCTTTCTTGTATTTTTGCTAAAATCTTGGTAACATCAAAGGGTTTCTGTAATAATTAGCCAAGTATTGTTAAATAACCTAAGAGTTAAACATAGTTTAAGCTCATGAAGGTCCTTTAAAAAGCCTACGATTAAGCTAGCAGCCGCCGCAGCCGTATGAAAAAGAACCCGAATTTTGCAGCTTCTGCTGTCTGTGTTGTACAGTCAGGACTAACAACAAGGCCATGTTGTGGGACTAAGCTGATGGCAGTAATGAAGGATATGGCATAAAGGTTTGGAATTTGCCATTTTTAAGTAATAAACTAGCTTACCGTAAAATTGCTTTCGGCTTCATTACGCAAGACGTCGCTGGGAAAAAAAATTGTCGTACAAAACAGCGGATTTACTGCAACAAGTTGGTGTTCTTTCTGCTCTCCTAATATTCATTTGCATGATGTTTGCCATTACATTCCGGCAATAAACTAAAAGCTAGTCATGCCCTCATTCCAACATAAAACTTTCTTTTCTTAAGCTCTCTCTTCAGTAATATGCAAACCATACAGATGCATTACCAATGTCCAAGTTCTGCATAGTACAAGAAATGGACATATCCTAGTATATCGATTTATTTTAAACTACATTTTCTTCTTAATTTTTTAAAAATGATTCGGGTGCTGGGTAACAACAGCCTGCGTTTCTGTGTTCTGCTATTTAACTGCTGAAAAACACCATCTAATAGATAAGAAACTCAAAAGGTGAAGTGGGTGAGCAGTGTGCAGCATCTGTACAGGTACAGTTTTATCCATCCATCCCTCCATCCATCCATCCATCATTAACCACTCTGTCTGAGTCAGGTAGCGGCAGTCTGGATCCTTTCCTGGAAAGTGTGTCCACACAGCTATTAAACTACACCCTGGATGGGAGACCAGTCCATCTCAAAGAGGTGGTTTCATTTTTTATTGTTATTTTATCATTATTTTTCAACATTTATTATAACAAAATCCAAGATTCCACTCAGAAAATAAACACAGAAATGTGTCTAATATTACACTTAATTGGTTATAAACTGAAAATGACCGAATACTAACAAACATGTTTATGCGATAGTGTTCCTTCCTCATAGCTACTATTTTTTTGCAAAGTTTACCATGAGACACTGTCATAGTTTCAACACCTTTCTGTTTGCTTTCCCCAAGAGATCCTCCATTACAAGTCAGCTCACTCTCCTTTGCTTTATTCCCGAGCCATCTTCTGCACGTAAAGTAGAACAACCCTGGGTCGAAGAGCTTGTGGAGACGGTTTATTTATTTTCACTTTAAAGTAGAATTAACTTCAATGTTACTTTAACCAAGTAAAAGATAATAAAATGAGATGGTGCTCATACTCAGCGATTCCAGGATAGCGGAACGCAACATTGTGCGAAAAAGTGAACTGAACATAAAATAAATGTCTTGGGGCAAATTCTAGGTTCATACGTCAGTTTTAACTGATATTTTAAAAGAAACCAAATCCATTTTTTTGGAGGGATTAAGCTTTATTAGTTTTTATTGATTGTGACATTGTGAGTGGCCTTACAATAAGAACCATTAAACATTCATTAATCTACACTGAAGTATTAATGATCAATAACACTGTTCCTTGGATATTGATTATTTTAGGCTTTAAATTCAAATTGTTTTACACTATAAGCTGTGAAGAATACAAATGTGAGAAAGGTTCCTGGGCGTCACATTTGTTGTGTCCCGCTGTCGTTTTCAGTGTGAGGAGTACAGACAGGGCGTTCTGACTGGGGACCTCTGTGAGGACCTGTGTGTGACTGGGCGGCTGCAGTACAAGCGGTGCCTTTACTATGAGAAAGGCAAGAAGGTTCTGCAGGCTGACTGGCACGGGGTGCCCGTGGTGCTCAAGTCCAAGCTTGAAAACTTCTCATCCTACGAGAGCCTTGGCCTGCTGGAGTACCAGGATGCCCTGGAGTTGTCCCCTATGGATGTGGTTCTTTATGCCACGCTGGAGATGAAGAGCTCACTGGGTCTGGAGGTGAGGAACACAACCGTGCCCTGGCTCTGGGGGGAAGGGCTGCGGCACCGACATCGACGGGATCTTTCACGGGCAGAGCTGGCATCGCTCTGGTCCCTCCTACAGCAGGAGGAATATACCTTCTTCCGGGTGCTTCAGGATCTCAGCCAGCATGTGGCCAAGGTGCTGGGCTCCTGTGGACATTTCTATGCCGTGGAGTATCTGGTTGCCGGCCAGGCCTGGAGCCAGCACCTCTTTGCCCTGGAGGAGCTGCTGGGACCAACGAGAGGCCAGGAGGCTCTGCACAGGCAAGGCAGCCTGGTGAGGGACATGGTGCTTCAGATTGCCCTCAGCTTTCTCGACATGATCCAACGCTTTGATGGGGACTTTGCCCACCGTCTTCATCTCTGCGACATCAAGCCAGAGAACTTTGCCATCAGGAAGGACCTCACGGTGAGTTCTTTTGTAACACTGCACATTTGTAATGATATTTTTGACAAAGAAACAAACATTTTTTAGGAGGCGCATAGCTTAAATCTGTCTGGTACACACTGGCGAGACAAAAAACCCATTTCCTCATCATGGTCTGTTTTCTTAGTGTATTTTCACTGAATTACAAGACTAAACCATGATGATAAAATATAATAAAACTGTACTGATCATTAATGTCTTGGATATTAAGGTGCTACTGCACATGTTGCAAGGGTTTCCTTAAAAAAGAGAGAAAAGCAACACAAGTGATGCCTTGGAAATGCAGAAAATATTTCGATCGCAATGTGCATCCCGGTAGCCTTGCGATGCTGAGCTTGCAGTAATGGATCTTAAAAATCTATAAATGCCAAACTAATTAAAAGGAGAAGGAATCCATTTTATTAGAGCCAATGTAACCTTTTGAGTTCAATATGCAGCTTTTAATCCTGACCATGTATAGACGTTTAAGGGAAATTACATTTATTTATCAACCGGATCACCATGCTTGTTTCCTAGATTTGGCTTGACGTCAACCTCTGGAACCAGTTTGGCTCATTTTGTTTTTCTTCATTCAAACCACAGAACAAATCCTTTACAGCTGTCCATCTTGCCCTCACGTTATGTGATTTCAGCTGAGAGGTTTTTTCACTTTTTTAAGTAAACTTGTTTTTGAGTAAAATTGCATATTGCAGGTCGTAGCTACATTTTTTATGTGTTCTTAAACAATATTAAAAATGACTGTTTAGTGGAAGGCACCATTTTGACTTGATTTCTAGATTCGGTCCCGCCTTCTAAGTCACCCTGATGTCCAAAACTGTCTAGTGGAAGGCACCATTTTGACTTGATTTCTAGATTCGGTCCCGCCTTCTAAGTCACCCTGATGTCCAAAACTGTCCCTCATTTGTCCCAGTATGTGGGGTGTTTCTCCTCCATCCATCGAATGCAGCAGATGAAAAAGAGTTGATGGCTGTTACTGTACCGTCCTGCAGGTGTTCACCACACAGGTGGCCGTTTCTGTCCTGCCCTGTAGGTGGTGGCTATTGATGTGGACATGGCTTTCTTTGAGCCAAAAATGCGTGCCATCCTGGAACAGAACTGCACGACCGACGAGGACTGCAACTTCTTTGATTGCATTTCAAGGTGCAACGTGAAGACGAGCAGATGCGGCTGGAAACGCGTGAACAGCAACCTTCAGGTCCGTGATGATCCAGTCGAAAGCAAAAGTCGCACAGAATTTTGCAGGACAAAAAATAGGAGCCATTCAAATTATGGTCATCCTCTCTGTGTTTGAGAGCTTTGGGGTGGGCATGCTGTTGTACTCTGTGAGTGCCAGTGTTGAAACACTTAGTGGAGAAACTATGCTTGTATTCCCACAGTCAAGCGTACTGTGCTTTCCTTTAGTAACACCAACAGCACAGATGATGCAGGCTGTAACAGTGTCATTATTTTATCAGTACATATATTTTTCATATGCATGATTGGTTTACAATCATGTATTTTCTACAATGATACCAATAAATAAAAACGTCACAAAATAATTGTGAAAAAAAGCGTTGCTTTTCTGAAATCTTGCAATAAGGTGACCTCAAATTTTCTCAGTTAAATTTATTGGAACCCACTTGTCATGTCACGGCATGGTTTACTGCATTTGTTTAAGTGCAACATAAGGGGTCTGAAATAAGTTCAAAACTCTGTTGTACACAGTAAAAATGGCGATGCTGCTGCTTTCCCAGGTGATCTGTGACAAGATCTTCAGACACTGGTTCTCCCCGCCGCTGCTGGGTACCAGGGCAGGACATCTCCTAGAAGTGCAGCTGCAGCATGCGGTGCAGGAGTGTGCCGACATGGTGGGAGGAGAGAGGTTGGATCATGCCCGGGAGATCCAGGATCGCCTCTTCCATCTTGTCACCCAGCTTCTGCAGACGGGTGTGGGATGGGGCGGCGAGCGGAGAAAAGGGTGGGGAGCAAAGGGGCAGGAGAATAAGGAGTGGCACTCCAACTAACCTCTTTTTCTACAATGGTGCATGGGTAATAAGCTCTGTAGACTGAAAATGAAGGTTCTTTTACCGCACTTGTTGCTCTAAGTGGTTCACAGGCCAATGAAGACATGGCTGCAAAAGCAGATAAAGAAGTCCTCTATCCAATTCATGTACCCCAGTCTAATGAAATATTCTGATGCTGCAAGAGTTGAAAGACTGAGCATCATGAACCACTGAGACCCAAGTGCTGGCGGGAACCAGTAGTGGACTTTACTGCAAGAGGTTGAGAATCCAAAGTGATGTACAGATCCAGGGGAAACAACAAGGTAAGACAAGGCGATGGAGGGTTGGTCAGATGGTACCAAAACAGTCTTGGGACACAGGGATGAGGAAAGGCTTTTTAAATACAGGTTTTTTTTTTTTGGGGGGGGTGACGCTGACAAAGAGGAATATGGGAAATCAATTGATGTAAATGCATATTTTCAGCAATAAAATGGCATTATGACAATAAAATGGTGATCATTATTACGCAGGAGACCGCCATCCATAACTATTCTTACATTTGAAAGGTGTTTTTGATAACATTTTACCTTTAACATTAAATAACTGTTTTGAGATATTTATGGTGTGTTTATGTATTATATTTTTTCCTCAAGGCAAATTGCAGACATCCTTGGCATGAGAAACAAAACATGCAGCCTGACCAGCAGAGAAAAAGGTGGATAAGGATTCAGGCTTGCAATATGGACTTCACAGGTTCAAATCTGGGAAGATCAGTGAATTTCGTGGCTTGCATATGAAATAAGTGTAAAATGTTGTGACGTATCAGTCACTTTTTGAACACATTTGTCTGCTTAACAGCAATCATAAATAACAGAGGGGTGTGAGCAACTGTTGGAAAAGCAAAGCAGCCTTATGTGAGGCTTTAAGAGCCACTATGACAATTCAGTGGTTTATTGCAGTGCTACAGGAAACAAAGGACTAGCTCATATTCGCTATGCAGATCAGTTGCTGGAGAGATCAAATTCAAATCAAATCAAATAAAAAAAAGCCAAAGTGACCCAACCCCATGTACACAGGGCCGAAACCGGTAAGTGTTACCATCCACGCAAGCTCCAGCCTGTTGCCCAAATCTCCAAAGTCCCACATGGAGCGGCTTGGTTACGGTCATGATGCTTCCCCTGCAGCTGTTAGTCGCAGCTGTGTTCTACTCTGAAGGCAGCAGCGCGTTCCAGCCGAGTGAAGAACTGAACGCAACCCAGTACCTCAGTTTTATACGAACACGTCTTCTAAGCCAATCTACAAAGCAACTCACGGGTTTTTCTTAACCTTACAAATTCCAAACATACTACCTGTTCTTATGATACATAGCTCATAAATTTATAGGAATTTTCCTTTTTTATTCACCTGTATAAAAAGTTAGAAAGCTGACATTTCTACATTTATTTAGAAAACTAGAGGACCTGTATGGATTAAGATATAGATACACTATATGGCCAGATGTGTGTAGACACCTGAGCATCACCCCCCATATGTCCTTATTAAAAATCACATTCCAAACCCATGGGCATTCATATGGAGTTGCCCCCCCCCCTCCTCTTGCTGCTATAACAGCCTCTTCCACCAGATTTTGGGAATTTGTGCCCTTTCAGCCACAAGAGCATCAGTGAAGTTGGGCGAGAAGGCCTGGCTCATGGTTGGCGTTCCGGTTCATCCCAAAGGTGTTCAGTGGGGTTAAGGTCAGGGCTCTGTGCAGCCACTCAAGTTCTTCCACACCAGCATGGGCAAACCATATGGTTATGGAACTTGCTTTCTGCATGGGAAGGGCAGGAAAGGAGCTTCCCCTCCAAACTGTGGCCACAAAGCTGGAAGCACCCAATTGTATAGAATGTGTTTGTATGCTGCATGGGTGCGGCCGAAACAGTTCAGCTCGGCCATTAGAAGGGGGGGGTCCACACACTTTGGGCCATTTTATGTATCCGTGCCTGGCTTATGAGAAACACTTATTTTTTACAAAAACTCACACAGACATATGAAACACGTAAAAACCAATGAAGAATGGTTTAGCAAAGATATGTGGTACAAACACCAGATCCTGGATGCGGAAGAAGGGAAAGTAATACTCAAAGCAGCAGCTGGCAACATCTGGAAGGACTCAAATGTAACCCTAAGTGGCTTCTCATTATCATTCCAGAAACACAATACCGCCAACCGGCTGCAATGAGAATTTCAGTGACCTTCTCCAGGGTACTGCTAGAGAAAGCCCCAAATTGTGCAGCTTCTTATTCACAAATCCTCTCTGTCTCTGCTCGATTCTCGCACCACAGTCTCGGGGCTGCATTCTGGTTCCGTTGCCCATCAAGGAACAGGTGCCCTGGGCTTTTCGGCATTCACAATGAGCACATTTCCGTGACATCTCCTTATTCTGGACCAAAGGTTACAACAGTGAGCTCGGATTTCCCAAGGCGTGAGAAAGCCTGGTTGTTTCTCTGTGTCTGGTAATCTTCCAGACATACAGTAGAGAGACTGCAGCACGGCGCCATACTGGTACGCACATATTAACAGAAACGCACAACAAAACTGTAGATGTTTCTAGACTGAATCTGAGGACAAAATAATTACGCAATAATTACAATTATTAAATTATTATTAAAATAAAATGATAAATACGAGCAAATTCGAGGCCTGCATCTTCACATAACAGGACATTAAGCTTGAAAAGATTCATATTTATACATAATGAATAAGTGCTACAGAATTTTGTGAAGTATACTTGGTGTTGATAAAGTTAATAAAAGATTAATACATGATTAAATTAATGGAAAAATATAACACAAACTTTGACAATGATGCGGCCCCCAACGTCGTACCTGAGGGTTTACTGATGATCTGGTGGAGGTCTGAGTTGAAAGGAAGTATCGAATTCATAAATCATAAAGTTTTCATATAAAGCTGTCACTCGGTTGTTTAAACTTGGTTTAGTTATACCTTTAGATGAGCGCGAGAAGCTCGACGCGGGGTCTGCGGGAATAAAACTACGGCCGATGCAGGTTTTCCGTCTGACGGCTCGAGCAAACAGCATGGCGGAGAAAAGTGCAGCGTCACAGCTCAGATCCAGAAAAGCAGTTGCTGCGATTTATGAGGAAGCAAAGCCAGCTTTGTTTCCATTTAATGCACTGCAAACTAAATGATTAACTTTCCCTAAGAGCAGTTTAGGTTATGAATTGTTGAAAGTCTTTCAAACATATTTTTGGAGCAAAACTTGCAGGAACTGAAATATATTTACAGCTACAAAGCAAATAAATTGCAGTTAAGACGGGGTTTAAAAAAGGTTCATGAGCCATTTTTGCCACGCTGGTTGAAGACAGCCGGCTGCGATTCGTTGGGTTGGTGGAAGTCTCTTGTTAGGATGAATGACGCTGCTGCCGGAGCTTAAATAGTTTCTGTCGAGATTCTCACGCGGCGTTGATGGAACGCCTCCTGCCGCCCACAGTCATGGTTGCTTGGCTTTGACCGAAACCTCTGCCGTCACATGAGTTCCGATTGTAACTTTTTTAACCTCCATCTTTGGTCCACCACTGCCCATGAACACTGACCTTCGCTACATATATGAACCAGCACATATGTTTATTTATCGATTTATCTATATATTTCCATAGAGATCCTTTCCGCCTGTGGCCATTAGACTTTATAATTCCTCCCCTTTCTGTAGGGAGGGTACCGAGGCACCTACTTCCACTTAAACTTTCCCCTGACTTAAATAATTTTTTCCTGTATTTATATAATTTTATATATTTAATTGAATTAAATATATTAATTCAATTAATATATTTAATTCACTGAGCATGTTGTAGGCATAGGAATTTCCCGAGGGATCAATAAAGTTTTATCTTATTTGTATTTATCCTTTATATAAGGACTTTTAAAATTCATTTTTATTTATCTTTAATTACTATTATTCATCTTTAAATTTATTTCTGTAATTGTTCTTTCTCCTTATTCTGTGCACCACAGACTTGGGGAAATTGTTTTCGGGCTCATGTGTGTACCTGCCGCCAAAGAGTGGTGAACGATAAAGTCTGAGTTTTGAGCTATTTACTTCATGTGTATCCTTAAAATTCTTTATTGCGATCTTAAAGAAAGGAATGCCTTTCCTATGGGTAAAGGAGCGCGGGTGAGAGTTTGGTTACAGTTGTTGTTACGGTTGATTTCAGGCCTCCCACATTCCAGCTCTCCATCCATCTCTTCCCTCATCTTGCTTGCTGGGTAAGAGGAGATGAGGAGAGAACATCCGCTGTCCCTTGTAGGTGGAGATCACGGAAACACAAGTCACCCAGAATCACTACCAGACGGCAGAAAAAGCGGTGTTGTGACAAAAAATAAATAAATAAATAAATAAATAAACAAACCCATAAATTTGACACGCCGCATCATTTATGTTCTCCCTCGACATCCACAGCTGGTGTGTATCTAAAACCGAGCCCATTACTTGGACTGTGCTGCGTGTTCACCTCCCCGAAAAGGCCTTAAGTGGGAACCTTTCGAGACTGTGCGGCGGTCCAGATGAACAGCGATGGAAATTCAAACCATCCAGGAGAAAAAAAATCTAGTGGAGGAGCTGGAACACTTACACAAAGTTTTCAACACCTGTTTATTTCAGCAGTGGAGAGCACAGATTTATCATGAAAAAAAGCCTGGCTCCCCTTCATAAAATAAACACTTAATACTAAAAGAGAAATAAAATTCTACCAAGAATAAAAAGGAGATTTAACAATTAAAGATTGGCAAGATTTAACGGTGCTTTCATTTTAAGAAATAAAAGTTAAACCTCTGAGATAAAGAAAGGTTTTATTTTTTTTTTTAAGGCTGCAAGGGAAGTGGTGCTGCTGGCTCACAAATCCCGGCGGATTTGGGTGTGCATTCGAATCTGTTTGGCATTTGCTTGTTTTTCTGTCATGTGGGTGCTGTGGAAGAAGCTACATTTCATTCTCTCGGGCATCTGTGTACATGCAGAATGACAATGAAGCGAACCTTGGATCATGAGTCTTCACGGATGTCCTCAGCAACGAACCCCAACGTCCCGCTCCTCTCAGCACGAAGACATGAATATGAATCATTGCCAGCGTAATTGGTTCTATGCCTCTGAAACAGTTGGGTTCAGAAAATGAGCAGCAGAAGTACTTCAAAAAGGCATATAAATTCAAAAGGCTTGTTTACAGCGGATGTGAGCCGAGTTCCCGACAAAAAATAAAACAAATGAAAAAGCGTGTCTGAATTTTCACTCGCTCCACGCCGCCTTCTGTTGTACCACAGCCACAGGTAGCACAAAACATTGAAAAAATGCACGCAAAACATGAATTCGTGCACAAACGTGGATCTAACTTGAGTGCTAAATTTAATCTGAATGTTAGCCTTTTGTGGATAAAGAGATGCATACGTAAATCTGGAATTTATATTGTAAACATACCCAATTCTGTGAAAGCCACCCTTAGAGAATATAAATTACCGTGTGGTTGCACCAAGTGGGTGTTGGGTTTTGAGGGACAGCCTGGATTTTTTTACAGTTAATGCAAATCATTTGTAAAAAAAAAAAAAAAGTCAAGCAAAATTTTACTGGCACCAGAATATACACATCAAAGGGATACAACTTCTAATAAAGTCTCTTAAAATAAATGTAAAAATACAAGACGAACTTGGAGGGCAGAAGACCGGAATGTTCTTTGGAATCATTTCAAATGTAATGTCGTATAATCTCATTTCTTACATCTTTCAAGGATCTTATTAAAATTAGTTTTATTGATTCTTGCCAAAATGATTCACTATTTATCCGTTTTAGTGATGTTGCTCTCCAAAGCATCTTATGGTGTTATTTACTTGGCTACTTACAATTGTTTACTTAGCTGGATTACTATTTATACAGCTGGGTAAGTGTCACTGGAGCAACTCTGGTAAAGTACCTTGTTTAGGGGTGGGACAAGGGGCAATGGCTCCACTAACCACTGCACCACCCACTGGCCTGGTTATAGAACAGCTGATACCTACAGCATAAACACACACAAACACACATGTGGTGCCGCACACGTAAGTCTATGTACTAACTGCGACCACTTTAATGGTAAAACATTTGGAGATTATATGGCGTCTTATTGCTTTTCACCTTTCCACTACGCTACGCCTTTTTAACTCGGGCCGAGCAACATCGCCGCTGTTGCTCGGGAGCGAACTGCATTCCACATACGTGCAGTCTTTCAAATGGGACAGCTGGACAAATGACATCCCTGGACATGATAACATGGCGGAGCTTGTCTTTCACTGCAGCGGAAAGCGTGCGCGGCCTCAGCAGGCTATCGGGAACTGGCAGACACCGGGAACGCGGAATAATTCCGAAGGAAGTTGCTGCAATGTCTTTCACTTCTGTAAACAAACTTTTTAAATGAGATCGATGGTTACTGGTTTGTCTCTGGGGCATCGCTCAAGATTCCAGCCATTGGTACAGAGGCATCTTGAGCCCCGTCACGCTGGATTCCAGGTCCTGGTTCATCTCTAAAGGGACGTATGTTTGTACAGCACAGATTTCTGAACCTGCAGCAACTGGAGCCCAGAAGAACCAGAACCGGCAGCATTTGAGCGTTCCTCAAACTTAAAGAAAACTGCGACGGCCACTGAAAGAACAGTCAGTAGAAGTTACTTCTAAGTTACCCTGACATCCTGAATGTCAGGATGTGGTCAAGAAGGTCAGCAAATAAAGAAATGGATTCCGCCAGGCAGAGAAGCCGGTAAAAATAACAAAGTAATTTGATCTCTTCAGATTATAACACAATGCCTCTACCCTGCAATAAGAATGAGAACCTGAAGCAATCTTTTCCAGTCAGATGAAGACAAGGAGAATAAATATATCCGTGGGACTGTTATTCGGACATCTGAAATAGTATAGGTGGCATGGAATGGCGTTAAATAATAAGGAATGTTATGTACATATGTTTACTGAGTTGTAAGACCGTGTAATATATAATACGTGTCTGTTTTGCTTCATATCAGCTCGTAAATTTCCCAGAACGTTCTCTCCACAGTATGTTATCTGGAGGAAGAAAGGATGTCACAGATGGGAAAACAGCAGACGAAGAAAGTAGCTCTTGGCAGGATTTGCTTTCAGATCAACCCTCTCCAACAGATTGGGTTCCCCTGGAAACAAAGGTTTGTGCCGAGAGCAGCGATAAGGACCGGAGACGGATATCCCCGAGATGCAGTCCTTCTCAAGATAAATAGCCCACCGTGGTGGGTGGGTATTAAATTACCAAGATAGTCAATGAAGCGCAGAGGTCACATCTGTGAAAAATACTGCTCAAAGGTCTGAACCCAAAGCTGAAAGAGGGGGATAAATCGGCGCTGTTCATCTGCCCGGCAGATGCTCTTAAATTAACCTGCACGTTCAATATTTCAAACAACTTGACACGCTCAAAGAGAAATGTTACGTTCAAATTTTTGGTTAAGTTCATCCAAATTCTAAATAACACCTTTTCATAGCTGAACTTAAAATAAAACAAGTTTTTTGATCTCACTGTGTTCCAAGTCTTCCTCGACTGTAGTTTTTTTTTCCTCCCGCCAAACAGACTGTGGTGTTGGGAGTCTCTATGGTCCGGGGCGTGAGACCAGGGTGCCACCTGGACAGGATGAGCTCCATTATAGCGCAATCTCACACACACACACACACACACACACACACACACACACACACACACACACACACACACACACACACACACACACACACACACACACTACGGACAAGGGAGAGTCATTGATTCACCGGAAGCGCGTCTTTGGACTGTGGGAGGAAGCCGGAGCACTTGGTAGAAACCTAGTTGAATAAAGAGAGGACAAACTACTGACAGGATGAGATGGGTTCAAATCCCAGTCCTAATACAGAGCCCAGGTGCTGGGAGGCACCAGTGTTAGCGTATAAAGTTTCTTTCAGCATAAAAGCTGTCTCGGTATAAATAAATACGATTATAGAAACTGCTGGACAACAGAGAAGGAATTTGATTTTACATTTGGTGTTTGTTTTTCATGGTGCAGAGTTTGTTTAAATGATATAAACAGAATCCACAAGCCAGAGAAGGAGCCATGCACTATTTATAAGAGATGGGATTTACCCTGGAAATCTGGGCAAGCGCACGCATACCACAATATATTTTGATGTATCCTCAGCTTCTCCCACTGATTCCCACGCTAGGATGACTGATTTAAAGATTAGATGTTGGAAAGTGAATTAAAATGGACAAACGCACGAGTGGGGCTGGTATGTTGCATGCTGGTAAGATGTGGCTCATAAGCAGCTCCTCGTGCAGCTGAAAACTATTAAATGTATGAAAGTGAGTGAACAATAATTCACAAACCATATCAGGAGATGCGTAATTACATAAACACAATCTGCAAAGTCAACAGATGCATTTTCCATCGAGCCCTTCAGTCTGGTTATATTCCCACAACCGAAACGGCGAACCTGTAGCATACAAATACGACGAGAAGTTATGCGATGGTTTTTTTTTTCCCCCAGTAAAGATGCCAAAACACTGACCGCCAGGAGATGTTTTTACGGCAAAAATGCAAGAAGCGAGCTCACAACTGCGCTGCCCACCCACGACCACGAGCGGTCCGTCCTCTCAGATTCTCTGGATCGGTGGACAAAACAGGCACGTTTCCTCGAAGGAAAGGATATGACAGGAAACAACTCCATTAAACCCCGCAGGTAAATTCAAGCCAAACCTGTCATTCAACTGTACTTTTTATAACAAAACTTTTAACCAAAATGTTCTTGTAAGATGCAGGAAATTATGAGTGCCAGGGAAATATACTGATATCAGTCACATCTTGTCTTTCCCCCATCCTTATCTATCTATCTATCTATCTATCTAGGCCATAATTTGGAAAAATTTAGCCTTTGCGTTCTTTCATCGGATTGAAAATGTTGGCTTTGATGTGGAGTTATTGGCAACGGATGTGAAAAAAACTATGACCCCTCTCCTATACCCAAATTCTATAGAGGACTGTTACTAACCTGGAGTTCTTTTTTTCAAAGAGTGCCACCCAGATCCCCGTCACTAATGGGTGAGCCAATAATTTATAATTCAATGTTCACATTTCCTTTGGTTTCTAAGATTTGTTTTGTAAATATGTTGAAAAAAGGTGGCATTGTGGTTTTCTCACAGTTATTGGGAAAAAAAACGAATCCCGCTTTGGCTTCAGATCAGGTTGTTAGAGTAAGTATCACCTGTTTTCTATCCTTCATGACAAAAGATTTAGTGAGGTTAACCGGGACTCACATAGATTCGACACATTTACATAAAAAACAGACATCAAGATCTCTTTTTCCAAACTAGAGGTGGAACTTAAAGTAGACTTTGATAGTGTGGGGATGGATTTGGGTTAAGGCTTCCTACTTTACAAATTTAAAAATTATTTTTGAGACGCCCTGGAAAGAGAATTACAAGTGGCTGGGGAGGTCGGACCAGCGTGGAGAGAATTCTATAAACCTCCAAATAATAAGAGAGTGGGTGACTTGCAGTGGCGGATTTTACGCGGGATCATTGCAACAAGCGTGTTTTTAAGTAAGATTCAAAGGAGTGCGGATAACAAATGTGCTTTTTGCAGGGAGAGGGAGACAATTTACCATCTATTTTAATACTGTATAAGATTGAAAAATTTGTTTCCTTGAATTATGTGGAAAAATTGATGTCATTTTTAATGATCAGAAATTTATTTGTGGTTTAAAATACAACAAAAAGTCCTAATCAAAGCGTCAACTGTTAAATTATCTATTTGGACAAGGAAAGCTGAAAAGCCGGAAAAACCGGAAACTGAAAAGCCGGAAAAACAAACAAGCTGGCACATAACCGGATGATGCAATTTTTTGTTTTCAAAGTTTAAGTTACCGCAAGAATAAAACTGAATTATATATATTATAGAACTATGAATAATGTTGGACAGTTTGAAAAAGTGTGGGGAGCGGGTGAGCTGCTGTGCTCCATTGTTGGAGGGCAGCTTAAAAGCAATCTGTAGTAAAGCCGAATGTCCGATTTTTGTAGAAAACTGGAAGAGTTGGGGTATTATTGAAAGATTTAATAATGTTGTCTGGTTTAACTTAAGAGTGTGTAGGGTGGAGTATGGGAGTCGGGTGTTTGGGGAGGTGTACTGGGGTGGTGGGGCTTTCTGGTGTTAGGGAAGGAAACTAGTTTGTTTTGTGATTCCATTGGGTTTTGTTTGCTTGTATGAGGTTTGTGTATTTTTGTGTTTCAAGTTGTGATAATTTTTTTCTAATCTATTACATGTTAATTGAATACAAGCAATTCTGTTTTTTTGTAACATCTCATCTACTTTGATATAATAATTTTTAAACCTATACTATCTATCTATCTATCTATCTATCTATCTATCTATCTATCTATCTGCCTGCCTGCCTGCCTAGCTGTCTATCTGTTGGTCTGTCTGTCTGTCTAGCCATTAGACTCAATGGGTGCTATTTGTCACTTTGCTGTCACCTGTATTGTGCCCCACAGTCCAGGAGCAACTGTATTTCATTCTCTCTTGCAAATCTGCATAAACACAGAATGACAGTCATTTGGACCTTGAACCCTGAGCCTTGACTGAACCCTTGCTAAGCACACAAAACTTTTTGCGCAAATATAAATGTCCTGGAGACCCTCAAACCTGCCCCACTAAGCCACATTTCAGATTATCGAGGCACAAAACACGCTTGTCTGTTTGAAAGACTTTTTATTGTCTTGTGCGAGATGACAAACTGCTTGGATGACATAACAGTCAAATTTTACTTTCCTTAAACATTTTTTTCCTTTTTGTAAGCCATCCATCATTAAGGCATATGGAGGCATTTTCTGCGCCGTGTGGCCTCGCTCTCTTCCCGGTGTTTCCTGCACCTTCGAAGAGAGCATCACACGGAATTTGTGAGCGCTTCGCCTCAAGTGAACATTATTAATTGAAAAGGGCTGACTTGCTATCCGCACATTTTCTCAAAAGGGGACCGGCTTGAAGACTGTGGCGAATTCTCACTTTAAATATCAAGAATTTGGTGCACAAAAATATAAAAATAGGAGTTTAAATGTACAGCTATGTAGTCGCTTTGCTGACGATTCTACAAAGAGGAATTTTTACTTTGGCTGCAAATCTACCTGCTGCCTTGGTGTCCCTGGCAACATAGGGGGGTGCAGAAGGACTGGAAAAAAAGCTCTGGAATCACAGCCTTCATCACAAGGAGCATTGTCGTGGCCACCTGTTCCCAGGTCCGAGTCCTGTTCTTGGCAGCTCCCCCTCCCAAGATGCTCAGATGTGACTCCTATCAGGGCGAGCACATCTGCCACAGTATCATCTTCCACAGGTTTCCCACTGTCTGGACTTTTGAGCATCACAGGGTGTGTTGGCCTGCTGTGTGCACAGCGGTATAAACAACCGCATGTTTCAAGCTGTTTCACGCACTGCTGCCGTTCTCAAGCGGCCGGAAAGTCGGAATGTAAAATAAACACAATGCTGTTTGTTTTGGCAGCTAAAACTCTGCCCATCTGCAGCCTGAAACCCAGCTCAGGAAATGACCTAACGCAGCGATTGGCTGTTTCAAGGGGAAAAGTTTTTTGGATTTTACTGAGATCTGCTGCTCCTTTAAAGGTGGATGGATGGGGGGGTGGGGGATGCCCCCCAACTGCATTTCCTCTGTAATTGTCCCTCTCCTGTTTGGAAAAACATTGTATTGTGTAACAACAGAGGGCACAAAACAGCTATACAAATGCATAACACTTAAAGGATTAAAAAATTTATTTGCTAATTTTAATTTTCTTATTCAACTTTATTATTATCACTTGCTGACATTTGTTAGCGCAGCGTATTAGAATGATTTTAAGGGTGCGATGTATAAAGATGCCTACAAAAAAACACTGCCGAGGTCCAAATTTGAGCTGAAGTGCAAGAATAAAACTGACAATTTGTCTGTTTCTGTGGTCTAACAATGAGAAGAGCGTCCACGGCGGGGGCAGTAATTCTTACCACGTTTTACCACAGACGCGCTGATAAATTCACCGTTTCCAAGCAGATGCAGACACCTTACGAGTCGGCGGCTTTGCATCGCACAGAAAGAAAAAAAAAGATTTGGAAATGCTGCGATTTGGAAACGTTCGATATCCAGGTGAAGGACTCAAATCCAGAACCAAAAAGACCATTTGCTTGGACAGAAGAAGCATCCATTAACCACCCTTCACGCCGCCCATCCTGCCACACACTTGCCGCTTCCAAACATTCGCCCACCTTTCACACCCACACATCAGTTTATAAAGAGGTGGCATTTAAGAAGAAGGGTAAAATAAAAGTGCTGTCTGTAACATTTAGGAACAAAGTGTGAACAAACTGGATGCACAGATTTACAGCACCAAACTACAGGCCTCTAGATGAAGAGGAAGGTATTTTGCGCCCCCTATAGGACACCACAGCACAGTATTCATAAACAGTGAGAGTCAACCTCCATGGACCAATAATAAAAATGTTTCAAAAATGGATGGGAAATGGTTAATAAAACCAACTTAAATATCTTTCCTACTGATTTTGAGTTGTTCAACCACATGTCAAAATACAATATCAACAGAGAAGCACAGCATAAATGGTCTATACTAATAATGTAATGGCAGGGAGGCCTTAGCCTGTACTTTAATACCTGCATTGATTTTCAGTAAACCGTCAGTTTCCGGTTGCTCGGTTCAGATAAAAAAACAGGCAGGGACTGGAAAGGATTCATTTTTCTGCACGTTGTTTCTTCTACTGCAGCTTTGGGGTCATTCTGACTGAACCCGCTTTTTAGAAAGACCGTGCCTGTGCTCGGAGGAGCCGAATCTGTCCTTGCAGGGGGTATATAATAAACAATTTTATTATAAAATTACAGTATATGTGTATATGTATAAATAAGTATGATGTGCTCTTTTATACAACTGGATAAACCTTGTCAGGGGATTTGAACGTGGGTCCCTGTGGAGACCCTAACCACTGCGCCCCCTGCCTCCCCATACAACAGAAATCAAAGGTTAAACGTTTTAAAAAAAAAAAAAAATTATGATCACTGAGGTGTATTTATTTATTTTTACCAAGTTTATCAGCTCAAATCTCATCGATTTATTGGTTTATTATAGCTTCCCTGCTTCTTAAAGACGGTTTTCTTTTCCTTCAGATAGACAGATGGATAACATGAAACGAGTTCAGCGTTTCACTATATTATAATAAACACTTATATTTCTCGCTCCAGTTTTCCAAAAATGCAAGAAAATTCATTTAATGGAAAAAAAAAAAAACATGGATTTAACTCTTTGAGAAACGAAACAAATAATTGTGCGATAAATCTGAATGGAAAGAAAGCTGCGTGGTCCACGGTACATTTACGTTGCAACGAAAGTCCCTTCACAGACACGGGACGTGGGGTTCGCCGTCTGAAAACTTGCGCGTGTTTATTTTAATTATTATTTTTTTTTTTATTTTGACATAAAAATTAATAACAGCGCCGCGAGCGCGTGCGTGCAAACGCAGTGAACTCTCACCCACTCTTGTCACGGGGCGGGGGAGAGAAGAAACTGGCTTCTGATTGATGTGCACTTTCACCAATGACAGAGCCAGAAGCTGCCACACCGGCAAATCAGGGCGCTCGACCATAGCCCGTGGGCGGGGCTCCAGCGCCGACGTAGCAGCGCCTCCAGGAGAAATGGTTAAGGTTCAACTGTAGTTTAATGGTCCCGAATGGAACCGAACTGAACACTTTTTACACGCAAAAACAACCGAGTGGAAACATGGAGAAGGACCAGACGGTGAAATACTATCGGCTCTCGGAAGTGCAGGAGCGGAACACGTTCAAAAGCACCTGGATCATCATCAACTACAAGATCTACGACGTAACCAAGTTTTTGGAGGAGGTGAGACACCGAGTCCGCCGGGAAACACCCCGATCACACGTATTAGTCAGCACCCAAAACGTGGTAAAACATGGTTAAAGCAGTGTATTGTCCTTTGGACGCGTCTAGAGACACTTTATGTAGACCTGGAGCAGCGATGGGTGCGCGCCGGTCTAACTCCGCGGTGCTTCCAAACCAGCTTTAAACTTTAAAGAAACCGCACATTTAATTTTTAAACAACTTTTGCTGTTCGTGTTTTAAATACACATTTCATTCCGCGCCTTAAACGTTTTGCTGGATTTCACACATTTTTCACCTCGAGGAGTGCTGAAATTGTGCTGTCATACGGAGGAGCCCCCGAGTTTGTTCCGTCCTGGACTTCTTGTTTATGTAGAATTTATTAAAAAAAAAAAAAAAACAGGCTAAACGTTATTATTATTATTATTATTATTATTATTATTATTATTATTATTGTATTGCAGTTCACGATCAACCAGTTTGTTGGGCTGGGAAAACAAAAAAACACCCCACTGCCATCTTGTTTAGTCCGAGTCGGAACTGTTCAGTATGAGCGGCTACAACTTTTTCCCCATTTCTGCTTCAGGATTATTGTGGTGCTGACAGTAAAATAAAGAAATACGATCAGTGAAGTGTAACCAAAACAGCAATATTTGCATATTTTCTCATCTTTTTTCCCTTTCCTTCTGAGTTTTCCAAAGCCACCCACAAAGTTATACAACAGGGTCATTTTTTGCTGGAGCAGTTCAAGGTAAGCACTTCGACCAAGAGCTGTACAGCAGGAGGTGGGTTTCGAACCAACAACCTACACCTGCGATGGCAACCGCTCCGACCACTCCACTACCTGCTGCCCTGTTACTTCAGCATAAAAAAAGTATTTTTATTCTGGGCCTTGCCAACTTGGTGAGAAGGTGGTGTGGTGGTTCAGTTGAAGGACCCAGGTTCCAATGTACTCGCACTGAACTGCTCCAGATAAAAACTACCCAGCTGACGGGTAAATCGCAAGCGGCTTAATGCTGCAAGCCGTGTTAGAGCAAAGTATCACCTAAATAAATGCAAATGTGTTATATTTGTACAGTTCCTGTGCAGTTTTGCAGTCTATATATCAGTGTAGTCAGCAGAGTTGGTGCTAATCTTTAGTGTGAATCTGCATTTCTTTGCACCGCACTCAGATAAGAGCCTGTGGAGAAAAAAAAATAGAATTTATTTTCCTTTTTGCTTTCCAAACCACTTATAATTTTTTTTTTTTTTTTTAAGCGTCTGACTGGTTGACATTTGTGGTCAAGAAGGATGTCCTGGAGGTCAACGGTTAACAACTAGCTTATAGTTGGGCAATTTTCAAGACTCGGTGGTATCTTTGACCTCAGGTTTGGTCGGAGAGCTGGGTCCTTTGTGGGCAGCATGAACATGATGGCCAGTTTCCCACTGGCTCTCCTGTGCCATTGAATAAAAGACCAGCATTATACTGTGAAGAATGCAAACAATTTATGAGCTCAGTTTCCTGAAATTTAGGCCAAGAGAATGAAATTTCAGGATGTGTGAACCAGCTTGAAGTTAAATCATGCAAAAATGTTGGCTCTTTGCAGATCTTTAGATGTTCTCAGACTTTTGGACTGAGCAAAGTAAGATGACCTGTGTGGGATTTCTTGGCTGGACGGGCAGCGCACTCACAGGTCTTGTTTGGTTGGGAAGTGAGATAAGGAGACATGTACAAACTTGGACTTTGACAGCAGGGTCAAGGTTTGTTTCTCTGCCTGCCTCTCAGGCCATCTTCATCATCTGCGTTACTCGCTCATAGGACGGCACACAACACTGTGATCGAGGACATGCACTTGTAACCTTCAAAATATCCATGTAATGAAACCCTTGAGAAAGTCCCAAAAAAAAAGTCTATCCTAAAAAAAAAATTATGACCTTTGATAAAAGCATCAGTTGAACAATCAAGAAATAATTCACTAGCATGTGAGGAAAGAATATGGCCACAATCCAGGAAGGGTCATGGGAAGAACAGTCTGGATATGCAAAGACCTGGATGATGAAGCAAGTCCCAGAAGACAAATCCATTATTTAAAAAAAAAAAAAAAAAGTTGAGCTCAACGGATGGCAGTTGCAGCTTCAGGATGGTTCCTGTTTTTTCTCTGCTTCCCACTGATGGAGAATGGCAGTGTTTAAACTTGAGAACCTTGTTCAAGAAGCAAAGCATCCTGGCTGTCCAGGTATCTGTGCAGCTTCTGAAGATCCTCTGGCAGTTCATCCGAATCCCACCCAGCGTGAGGATGAGATCTGATGTGATCCGCTTGATAAGGAGGTTTGCTGTGGCCTGTGGTGTGTGGTCACGTGGCTGTTGTGCTGCAACACTGTGTGCATGTTTCCGCTACACTTGCAGGGCTGCAGAAATTACTGTCACAATGCGTTATGAGTTGCTCGTAACACAAAAGGGGGTATTTTAATCTTAATATTCTTACTACGGTATTGCACAGTACTGCGCTGTGTGCCATATGTGTAATGAATATGTAATAAAATTAAATAAAGTCTGTGCAGTAACTGAAGCAAACAGTGGATTATGTGCAGAAAGCAGAATAAGGCACCGACACCACTGGATCAGAGCAGCACAATAGAGGAACTGGGGGCGCTGTGCTGTCTTCATCGCACCAACAGTGGAAAGAGGTGGAATTATTTTCTCCAAAGTCAGCCAAGACATACATGTTTTCTCTTATGCATAAAAATAGGCTTTTTCAGTATTTATGATTTTTCTTTTCTTGAATATTTTTGCCACAGTCCATAAAATCCAAAATCTGCTAAATTAAGATCCGCTAACTGGAGGATAGACTGGACTGACATTTCCAACCTGAGTTGAAAATTAGGCTAAAGGAGGATTCAGCGCCCGCAGCTTTCGTCATTTTTGAGGTTCAGGTTGACATGAGTCTGTGAGGCAAAATTTTCTACAGCAATTTTGATCAAGTGGGTCGATGCGTCCCAAACGGTATAAAATACGTAAGATGCAGATTAAATTCAGATGCTGTTCAATATTTGGGTATTTTGGTTGGGTGGGAAAAAATTCCAGGATTCACATCCATTTCAGGTATTTTCGAAAATCAGTTTGCTTGTATGACCCAGGTCATGAACTTTCAGTCCTTCAGGCAAATCTGTTTTTCATCTTCAGCTGAGGAATTTACGACTTACTGAACCATGTCTGGCAAATGTACCTCACGTATTCATAACTCAGCTGTTGACCGGAAATGCACACTTGTGTTCCCCGTTTTCACTAGCAAACACTCGTGCTGTCTTCATGACCCCTGACCTCTGCATGTTGTCCCATCAGCACCCTGGAGGCGAGGAAGTGTTGTGTGAGCAGGCGGGGGGTGATGCCACAGAGAGCTTCGAGGATGTGGGCCACTCCACGGACGCCAGGGAGATGGCCAAGAGCTTCCTCATTGGAGAACTGCACCCGGTGAGGGCCCACTGTCCAAATTCTCACGTTCCTTCTTGCCCTCATCTGTTCTTTAATGATTGCATGGTTAAGGAAAAAGAGCGGAGAAATTGTATTGTAAAAATAAAAAACCCTTTTTCAGGAAAAAAAAAATGTATGCATCATCTCCTACTATTGGCTGATAAGGTTGGGAGCATGTGATGTTAAGGAATGCTGGATCTCAGCCACCAGAAACAAAAACGGTTTTATTCAAGGGCAGGGTTACAATCTGAGGGCAGCCAACACTTTCCTGGACACATTTCTCCCATCTGCGAGAGTGTCATTGGACGGTGATGTCCTCATGGTGAAACGTCTGGTTTAAACTCCCTGGGGGGTTCAGTTAGGGTGAGACTCAACGCTCCACGTCCTCATGTCCTTCATGAGTGGATTGTGGTGATTTATCACAGGTTTTTTTTTTTTTTTTTTTTTTTGTACATTGCAAAGATCTGGCCCAAAACTTTTCTTAGCAGAAAAAAAACTACTGCGTGCCAAAAGCAAAGTCCTTCTCCGTTGCCAAACACAGAAATATTTGCTGTTTTGTGGTTGTTTCCGAATGGCCTTCTGTCCTCGGGGATATACGATCATAGTTCATTTTCTGTTTTGAATCAGTCCTTCTTCCCTTTTTGTTTCCCCACAGGATGACCGTCCCCAAATTCAGAAATCACCAGTAAGTATAAATCCCGTCCCCTTGTCTTTCTGCACCAAATAAAGTGCTTTCCATGAAAATGCAATGGTGTCAGGTGTCCTGAGGAGCCATCTTCTCTGGGAAGGGGATGAAAAGTCAACATTTACACCCACTGTGACCTGTAGCAGTGTTTCTGGGAGCAAAGCACAATACTGATGATCAGGACTAGACTTTGGATCACCAGTGTGTGTCACGGCAAAGCACTGCTAATGTACCTTAGTTACTTGGGAAGACAAGGCCATCTTAAGTGATGGGGTCCAGTAAAGTTGTTAAACTTTTCATTAGTTTGCTCTCAGGCTTTTAAAGTACGGAACTTAAACAATGGAAAAGCAACAGGTTTCTGCCATGCCAGGATAGAACAGTAGGCCTTCAACTTACAAGCACAGTTTGGAGCAGAGGACTGTTTATAGCTACATTTTGTTTATAAGTCCAACCCTGAATGTGACGCCACTATGGCAAACACATGTATTATTTTATATGTTTAATTATAAAATATTAAAATTATTTCTTAACTTCAACCAATTTAAAATGACTAAAATTGAAAATCACTTTCACAACCGCCAGTTTTGCTGGTCTTTATTTCAAAAGCCTGCCCAGTACTTTTCAGCTTTAATATTTTACTACTGCCAATACATTGTTTGCAATTTAATTTTCTCAGTGTTACAAATGCTACAAATTTTAAGGGTGAGGTTAGATGTAGGAAAAAAGTGTAAGACATAAGAGATGAATGACAAAGTAAAAATACCGCTCACAAACTCCTAATGAATGCCGATTGATTCATTCCGTAAACGCACACACAAGGTTCGTCCTCCTGGTGTCAGTCGCTGATGGCCAGGAACACCTGATGTGCTGCTCACACCACAGTAGCTGCTGAACCAAGGTGGTCCAGCACTTGTATTGTGTTGATATTCCAAGTCATCTAATGGCTTCGTATGAAAATGCATCTCATTTATGCTCTGCAACTGATTTTGACAGAAATGTTAATAAACTGGAAAATGTTTACATTTAAACTTGGTGTAACATGACAAACCTGCGTAACAGTCATGCACTAAATGGGGTGGGGGGGGGGCCTCTTTTCACTGAATGATGCATAAATTCCACCTTCTTATATTAACTCCCTTTTTAATTTACTTTTTTGCAGGAATCGCAAGTAACGCCGGTGCCGGAAAGTTCGAGGTACTGTTAACATCTTCGGCGCAGTGCAGCTGATGCATGTGTTTCTATAGGTCAATGGCCATTGCAGAACTTCAAAGTTAAACTGAAGGCCCCACCCCCCCAATACAGCATCAATATTTATACAGTAGTAACTTTTCTGCATTCATCTTAATTAGCAACAGCACTTTTCTCATTACTGAATTTCAATTTTATATGTTAAAAAAAAAAAAAAAACATATACAGTATACTCGCACACTATAGGAAACCAGATGGTTATTAGCGCAGGATCTAAAACCGTAAGTGTAGCAAAAATATTTTCCTTCAGTACAAGACAGGAAAAGTGTTTCATTATCTTTGAATAACAAAGATAACAAAACCCCAACTCAATGATATCCCCCTCCCCACCCTCTACTCCACCCTCCAGCTGGTGGACAAACCTTGTGATCCCAGGACTGGCTGCTGCTATTGTGACTTTGCTGTATCGCTGGTACTTGTCAGAGGAGTGACACCTCCAACACCACCACCACCACCTCCTCCATGACTCATCAGCCTCTTCCAGCCATTCCACCACTAAGGTACCAGGCCCTCCAAGGACCCCTGAAGAACACAGCTCACCATGCAGTGCTCCACGGCATCCTTCTCTGCCAACATGAAAATGAATTATTCATCATTGTTTTTGTTGTTGTATGGCCTTAACAGTTCAGATTTAAATACTAGAATAAAATGATTAACATTTTAAATGAGGCCCATTTAGGCACATTTTTGATTAATTTATAAACATTTGGAAAATCACGTTGAGGTTGTGTAGGTGATCCTGACAGCATTTCTATGGTTAGCTCAGTAATGATGCAGTTTAATACGGAAGGTTACAGGTAAATGATTGAAGGTGACTCTGGAAAAGTCTGGGTTGCACCGGTAAAATAAAAGTTATTTGAGATACATGTGTCTACTGAATATTTACATTAATAACAATAATAGCCATTTTTATGATTTATTTTGCAGTCCTGCATTCTGGTCACAGTTGCCTGGTCCGTCATCAAGCAATGAGTGATACGCCAATGAGGAAAATAATTACGATTCGTTTACCTAAAAACCTCCATTTATTCTTGTACAGTACATTAGTCAATACTGTAGGTTATTACTTTAGGTAGTATCTAGCTATTATCAAAAAAATATTAAAAAGAGGACGAATTACCGTATGTTTTGCATATCGAAAGTGCTTTGATGCCTTCAGCGAAAAGGACCACGGGCAAGAACTGCTGCCAATACTACAAGCAGGTACTGGTGGATCATTTCTGCGGTCATCGTATTACTGCTTTTACTGTAAATCACGATGTCCTCAACTGAATGTACTTGATTGTATTTTCAATAAACCACCATTTGCACTGCATAAACTGCTAGTATTCACCCATCACTAATTACTGTACTGTATATTACATACAATGTTGTAAAAGCAGCATAAAACTGCCTGCATTAAAGCTCTCTAAAATGTGGGAATTTATTCATTTATGAACTTCTGATACTCTGTAAATCTTAACTGAAATCTGTGTTAACTGCAGTTTTTGACTATTGTTTTATGGAAAGCTTGGGGGAAACTGCTCCATCTAGTGGAGGAAGGCGTGGAGTTATAATTTCCTGTTAGTGTCTTCATGTTAATATTTGAGCAGTGAATTTTTGATCATGCTAAAAATGTACAGTTTATACAATTATGTATTACAAAAATATAGCTTTAAATTTGTTCTTGAAATGCATTTTCAGTAATTTGGTTGCTGCAGACAGAGGAGAATCCATGTTACTGCAAGCACCCATTCACCCAGTAAAATCCACCCAAACCAACTAGTAGCGTGGGACTGAATTCAATTCACTTCCAGTTTTTACAACTCGTCAGTGATCAGTAAAAGATGTCAAACGTTATGGGATGAATCAGTCAACAAATGGCAAGAGTATGAGACAATGTGCAGATATCCCTGAAGATACAATTGTTTGTGTTTAAGTAGTTTCAACTGTTAAGTCTTGTTTTAAAGACAACAAAACAAAGGCACTTGGATGGACTAGCATTCTGACCATAGCATTCCTTGCCTCAAACTTCATGTTTCCAGGACAGTTAGGGTGGAGCTGTTCAGCTGAAGTTATGAGAACTAAATTAGACAGCTAGATGCAGTATTCCGTAAAATGACTGATGCTTGGTGATTCATGCTACTTTGCATTTTGTGAGGCACCATTTCTCTCTGTTGTTTTAAGTAAAGGCTTTTTGTATTATAGCTGAACAGGATTTTTTAATCTACCTGTAATCACAAATGGACACATTTCACTACATGGTACACTCAGTACCATGTATGTGACAAATAAACTCTTTTGTCTTTGTCTTGTAAATAAACTACAAGAAACTCTACTGCAGAGTTCACAAAAAAAAGGGATGCTTTGACCCAAAAACTTGTGGAAGTCTGGTCAGAAACCCTGCATCCAGGGTGCCCCTGACAAGCATAGTACCCTGTGCTTCCAGGTTGGGCCTCACACCACCATGTGGTTATGGATAATGAGCCAGTAAGGGCTTGGATAAGTTTTGGGGTCCTAAGTCTGGTTACTTTTTTGTCATCAAGACATCAGCAGCCTAATGGAAGTCACTGTTTTGATCAAGCAATCTGATAAAGACAAAACTTGTGTAAATTTCGCAGGAACTGGGGAGGAACCAGGAAACCGCAGTGATTTTTCAGGCAATGACAGCTGGTTCAGGTTGCGTGGCCACTGCTACATCTCGGCATCTCTGATGTCCCTAGAGTGTTAGGAACAGTCACTACCACATCCTCCCTTTGGGAAAGTTGTGTAGGAGGTTAAGGGCCTTAGAACGTTTAACTTGAAGTCGCCTGCCTACACCGCTGTACCGTAGATAAACACGATGCTGAACCTAAAACACTCTGTACTGAACTGTAAAATCCTAAGCTTTAGAAATGGGTTAAAAAAAAAACTGCAAATGGGGCAGAAAAAGATTAAATTACTGTCTGTTCCATCTACACCATGATACATATGGAGCCTGAACACATAAAACATACATTTTAGGATATGGATAACACTTTAAAGATCTCTGCATTGAACTTCTGTACAAAACAGCTGGACACAGGACACATCAACACAAAACACCCATGATAAACACAACAATAAACAGCAAGGCATATTTAATACCTTACAGGTATAAAATACACTATATGGACAAAAGTATTGGGACGCCTGACCAACAGGGATTTCAGTGACATTGCATTCAAATTCATAGACTTTAATATAGAGTTGGTCCCCTCTTTGCAGCTATAACAGCTTCCATTGTTCTTGGAAGGCTTTCCACAAGATTTTGGAATGTTTCTGTGGGAATTTGTGCCCATTCATTCTGTAGAGCATTTATGAGGTCAGGCACTGATGTTGGACGAGAAGGCCTGGCTCGCAATCTCCGTTCCAGTTCATCCCAAAAGGTGTTCGATAGGGTTGAGGTCAGTCAAGTTCTTCCACATCGAACTCATCCAACCATGTCTTTATGGACCTTGCTTTGTGCAATGGGGCACAGTTATGAGGGAATAGAAAAGGGCCTTCCCCAAACTGTTTCCACAAAGTTGTAAGCATAGCGTTGTCCAAAATGTCTTGGTATGCTGAAGTATTAAGATTGCCCTTCAAGAGGCCTAGCCCAAACCCTAAAAAACAGCCCCACACCATTATCCCTCCTCCACCAAACTTCGCAGTTGGCACAATGCAGTCAGGTAGGATGCAGGATGTTCTTCCGGCATCCGACAAACCCAGACTCGCCCATCTGACTACCAAAGAAGCGTGATTCATCACTCCATAGAACACATTTCCACTGCTCCACAGTCCAGTGGCAGTATGCTTTACACCATTCCATCTGACGCTTGGCATTGGACTTGGTGATGTGAATGGACACCCATTCCACGAAGCTCCCGCTGCACAGTTTTTGTGCTTACATTAATGCCAGTGGAAGTTTGGAAATCCTGCTGGATGAAATTTCACAAACCGTCTTATTACAACGGTGGCATCCTATCACAGTACCAGTATGGGTCTGATTGAAACACCTGAATTCAATAATTAAGAGGTGTGTCCCAATACTTTTGCCCATATAGTGTATGTTAAAGTATGTTATTTTAGTAGTTTTGGCAATCATCACTTTATTCCATGAATTATCTGATCCTGAAGAGGCTTCCGGTTACTTTTTTGTTTTTTTAGTTACCAGGTTTGAGCAATAAGACTCTTGTAAATGTTTGTTCTGTGGAACTTCATTGCGCTATCGTGGTCTTTGCAACACGGGAGAGTGTGCGTCAGAAAAAGATAAAATGCGGGAACTGCTTCAGGCTAAGTTTTCACACTCAGTAGCGTACTGTAGTAAAATTTTTTCAGAGAATTTCAAATGAATGCAAAATTCAGGATATATATACCCCTCACAGAGGCCAGCCTGCCATCCAGACACAGTAAAGGCAAATTTTCAAAACACAAGACCGAAGCTAGCAGCAAAACCACAAGGTAAATTGGAATTTCCATATACCTGAATATAATTCTTAAATGCCAACATGCAGTTTTTGTATGTTTAGGTTTTGATTGTATGTTGCCCAGTGTAAAGTTTTGTCCTATTTGGTAGTTTTATTACTATTTTTTTTTTGTTTTCAGTCTCCACTACCAGTTTGCAAGGCATCCTTGGTTTAATCCCCATTAGGAAGGTGAGCAATCCATCTATCACTGAAATTATGGGTTTTAATTGTACCAAAAGTCTAGATGAAAAACATTTTCAGCTAAATAGTTTATGGATTCTTTCTTGTAATGACAAACATTTTTCTCATTTTACTGACAGATGACTGGTGACACCCCTGAAAGGAGATCTTTGCAAAGGTAAATTTTATGAAAACTAAAGGTGTGTGTGTGTGTGTGTGTGTGTGTGTGTGTATATATATATA